>CM042323.1:37722673-37725173 GCA_023566125.1 Zingel zingel | reverse complement strand
ATAGAAAACAGATCTGCAGGGTGAAAATTGATTTAAAGACAGAAACAAACAGCAGAGTTTCCTCTTGCCCCATGAAATAAATAAATAAATAAATATATGTATACAGGTATTATATATAATACTGTATACATGTTGTGTATATTGATACACAAATGCCAAATAGTAAGGTAGGTAATAAATTGCACTATTCTGCAGAATATCACAATAAGTTTAAATTGCAGTCATTTCCTATCATGGGGCCTCTGGGGATTCCCAACCCAATAAATGTATTCTTATTTAGTCTTGACTACGTTCTGCTGTCATTTACAGTGGCCTTCATTCCTTTGCTGTCTTTAGATCTGTTTTTGGGTGACGTCAGTAACCGACCTGAAGAAGCCTCGGTCCACGGCCGACCGGTTCATGATCACAGAGTCCTCCTGGTTGTATCCCGTGTACGAGGCGATCGCCACAATGGAGTTGATACCTGAAAACACCAGACAAAGTTTCATTGGATAATAGCTAGTTTATATCGATGACGATTCATTTAGGGGATTGTCCCGAGGCCACCGGAGGTCCCTCATTTCCTCCACAGAGCTGTGGAGGAGGGTCTGGACATAGACTAGATACTCACAGAATCTCCGACCCATTATGAACTAACTGACGGTGAGTCGACCCATTATGAACTAACTGACAGTCAGTTGTAACATGATTGTGAGTCGAGTTTAAGACAACTCTTCCTGGAACTGAAACCAGAGCTACATTTTCACTCGTCTTAGGTTTACACACTCAAGAGTTTTCCTGCTTTCTGAACCTCTGTCCTACTGAACATCACCTGTATGTATGTATGTATATATATATATATATATATATATATATATATATATATATATATATATATATATATATATATATATATATATATATATATATATATATATATACACACACACACACACACACAGGAAGCTGAATAGCGTAGCAATTTCTGTGAACTATCCGGGTGTGTCCAGGTGTGTGTGTGTTACCTGCGGGCAGCTCTCTGAAGCGCAGGTACTCCATGGATCGGGTGGTGACCAGCGGTTTCTGAGGGTAGTACAACACGTGGGCCAGCGTGTCCATCCGAACGTGGAAGTTGGTGATGTAGACGCCCATGGCCTGTTTCCCCATGGCAGACTGGTACGTGTTCCTGGGAGACTAGACCAAGAGAGGAGGCACTGAGTACGGTGTATTATAATATATAAAATAATATAATTATAATTATCAGAGAGTTTCCCCATGGCAGACTGGTACATGTTCCTGGGAGACTAGAACAAGAGAGGAGGCACTGAGTACGGTGCATTTTTTATATATATATATATATATATATATATATATATATATATATATATATATATATATAGAGAGAGAGAGAGAGAGAGAGAGAGAGAGAGAGAGAGAGAGAGAGAGAGAGAGAGAGAGAGAGAGAGAGAGAGAGAGAGAGAATGGTGTCAACACCAAAATATTCTTTCACAGGATGGGTTTGACAGTTAACAGAGAGAAAGACAGTTAGCAGAGAGTTAGACAGACAGGTAGCAGATAGGATGATAGAAGCACAGACTCCCAGGATCATGGACGGTTATAATAATAATAAAATAATAACAATAATATAATAATAATGATAATAACAACAACAATAATAATGATGATATAATAACAACAACAACACTACCTGGTTGTGGTCGGGGAAGGGGATGATGGAGGCACAGACTCCCAGGATCATGGACGGGTGGATCTCGCAGTGCGTGTAGGTGGAGCAGTAGGCCACGCCCTTCTCCTGGAGGTCGTCAGGCGTCATGGCGAGCATCACCGTCTCCTCCTCCAGAGTATCGATGTACTCCACCACGCCGCTCGCCACCAGATCCTGCCAGCTGACCACAGACACAACACACAGCGTTACTACTACTACAGATACAGACAATCCTGCCAGCTGACCACAGACACAACAGACAAACTCTAAGGGCCCTATTTTAACGATCTGAAATGCAACTAGCTTTGTGGGTGGATCTCGGTGCTGTTGCTATAATACCGGCGGGATAAATGACTCTAAATGGGTTGGTAGCTACATCACTCATAGGGGTGGTTTGGGCGTAACGTGCAATAAACCAATCAGAGCGTTCTCTCACATTCCCTTTAAAGCAGGCGCGCTTGTTCCATGGTGGATAGCTATTATAATATAATGGTGGATAGCTGTTATAATGGGGGATTTGCTAGGCGCACGCTCTTAGCCGAGGAGACCGATGGTTGCTAGTGAGTTTTCTTTTTGACAAAATGTAAATAAAGAAATGTCACAAAAACATACTTTCCGATGTTTTGGTCTCACTCTCACTGAGTCACGAGGTTATGAATGCACGGTGATATTTTTGCAGTGTAGTCTAACATTAGACCGAGATGACCTCACTATAGCCGATGCAGCTCTGCTGTCTGTCTGTCTGTCTCTATGTATGTATGTATTTATATATGTATGTATGTATAACAGCTGGGT
>CM042323.1:37700173-37710173 GCA_023566125.1 Zingel zingel | reverse complement strand
TTCTGGATGATGTGTTCTGGCTGACGTGTTTTGCATGACGTGTTCTGGATGATGTGTTTTGGATGACATGTTCTGGCTGACATGTTCTGGCTGACATGTTCTGGCTGACATGTTCTGGCTGACGTGTTCTGGCTGACGTGTTCTGGCTGACGTGTTCTGCATGACGTGTTCTGGATGACGTGTTCTGGCTGACGTGTTCTGGCTGACGTGTTCTGGCTGACGTGTTCTGGCTGACGTGTTCTGGCTGACGTGTTCTGGCTGATGTCTGACCTGGGAGACGCCAGCGCGGGCCTGGTGAGCCTTCTTCACGTCGCCCCAGTTCCCCGTGGCCAGCGAGTACTTCAGCCCGTCAGAGATGATTCGGGTTTTGATGGCGAGCTCCAGATTGAAGTCTTTCCCTCGGTCGATGAACTTCTGAGCGTAGATCCTGATCTCCTTCAGCAGGTTCTTAAACATCCTGAAAGTTTATCATCCGCTTTATTTCACATATTAACGTGTATAAAAGTACGTGTTTATGTTTTCTGAGTGTTAAAGTTATAGTTGTAAGAAGAAGCCCCACCCCCTGAACAGGAAGGCCAATAGGGGCCCGGCCAGGTCCAGTCTCTTGTTGCCGTAGTGATCTCTGTCATCCAGCTCTCTTCTGCCGAGAGCGGCAAGCAGCAACCTGTGGACCATGTACCTGAAAACACACACAATACACATAGTACACACTGTTATACAGACCATTACACATACAGTACAATTAGAGTTGCATTTTCCCTGATTCATTTCTGGGTTCTCCTTCTCCATAAACAGGAAATCAAGGAGAGGCTGTGTGTCTGTGAGGTGTGTGTGTGTGTGTGTGTGTGTGTGTGAGGTGTGTGTGTCTCACCCTAAGAAATAGGCCTTCTTGGTCTCACAGAAGTCGCTGACTCCGACGTGTGGCAGCAATGCTTTAGTGTGTAGTATGTGTGTAGTATATATGTGTGTGTAGTATATATGTGTGTTTAGTATGTGTGTGTCTGTGTGTGTCTGTGAGGTGGGTGTGCGTGTGTGTGTGTGAGGTGTGTGTGTCTCACCCTAAGAAATAGGCCTTCTTAGTCTCACAGAAGTCGCTGACTCCGACGTGGGGCAGCATTTCTTTCTGCAGGACTTCCTTGGCGTATTTGATCCGGCGCTCCTTGGTCACGCCGGGCTTGGCTCCTCGGGAGCCGATGAAGTTCAGCGCCACGTTCTGCTCCTGGATCACAAATGCCTCGTCCAGAGATGGCTTCACCTGAAACACAGCGGTGACATCACGGTGACATCACGGCCCAGGGGGTGGGGCTAACAACCACCCATCAATAACTGAGAATCAGACTTGGTACACGATACTTTAGATTACACAGTTATTCAATTGTCTGTTTTCGTGTGACCTAGAAGACGAATTTTCAGACTTTCTGTTATGAACTACTGAAGATATCTAACTATGTATTAGTCAGGTGTTGAGTGCGTAAGTACAGTAGTAAGTTTATGTTGTCATGTAGTATAAAGTACTGGGTGTGTAATATTCTAGTGAATGAGTAGTATCTCCTGTGTATGTTATGTAGTATAAAGTACTGGGTGTGTAATATTCTAGTGAATGAGTAGTATCTCCTGTGTATGTTATGTAGTATAAAGTACTGGGTGTGTAATATTCTAGTGAATGAGTAGTATCTCCTGTGTATGTTATGTAGTATAAAGTACTGGGTGTGTAATATTCTAGTGAATGAGTAATATCTCCTGTGTATGTTGTCATGTAGTATAAAGTACTGTGTGTGTGTAGTAAGAGCCAGTCATAAGCTACGTTACCATCTCCATCATCTCGGGGTCGTCAAAATCGTAGATGATGTGCTCCAGGATGTCTCTGTCGGACACGAAGCCCAGCGCTCTGAACACGATGATGATGGGCACTTCCTGTCGGATGTACGGCAGCGTGGACACGATCCTCTGGCCGATGGCGCTCTTCTTCACACCCTGAGAGACGACCACAACCAGAATCATCATTAAAAGGACAGTTCCAGAGACACATATACCGAGTCGACCGTTCTCTGGGACACGTCGACATGCTAATCCAATGTTTCTCTAGCTTTAAACAAGCCAACACACACCAGGGGTTAGCTGCTAACACTAGCTTTAAACAAGCTAACACACACCAGGGGTTAGCTGCTAACGCTAGCTTTAAACAAGCTAACGCACACCAGGGGTTAGCTGCTAACGCTAGCTTTAAACAAGATACTGCGGACCGGTAGTTAGCTGCTAACGTTAGCTTTAAACAAGCTACTGCGGACCGGTAGTTAGCTGCTAACGCTAGCTTTCGGGGCAGATGGTAAATCTGTATCAAGTATCACCACACTTCCACGGTAGCATCATGAGGTCCCTACATGCTAACCCAAGCACTGAGAACTTTGGAAGTGTTCAGACAGTTTATTAAAAATACAGATTATAAAGACAGTAGCGTTCATGTTTACATGCAGCCGCCATCTTAGAAAACGGCCCCGACCAGTCGAACCACGAGCTAGGATACGTAGCTTCTTCATCACGGTGAGACAGAAAGCGTCTCAGCCCCAGATGGACGTTAACATGTAAATGTTGAAGTACTGACCTGCCCCCCCCGGGCCATCATGCTGACCCAGATGGACTAAGATGTAAATGAAGTACTGACCTGCCCCCCCCGGGCCATCATGCTGACCCAGATGGTGCTGGTAGGACGGGACGAGTTCTCCAAACAGGACCGGCACTCGCCCGTGTACGCGTACTTCGAGTCCTTCTTGGCAAACACGTAGACCGTGTTGGTGGCCATCTTCTCCTGAGCTATCAGAACCTGGGAGAGAAAGCCACGCTGGTCAAATACTGTGGTACACACACACACACACACACACACACACACACACACACACACACACTGATGTCAGCGGTGCGTGATGATGTCAGCGGGGCGTGATGATGTCACAGCGTACCTTCTCTGAGCCGTTGATGATGAAGTAGCCCCCGGGGTCGAGTGGACACTCATTGAGCTCACACAGGTCTCGGTCCGTCAGGCCGCTCAGCAGGCAGTAGGTGGAGCGGAGCATGATGGGAATCTTCCCAATGAACGTCTTCTGGTGCTGCGTCTGCAGCTGGTCCTCGCCCTCCTTTATGATCGTCTTGGTGATGTCCACGTACAGCGGCGCAGAGTACCTGGGGGGGGGGGGGTGGGGGTCAGAGGTCACCCTGACTCAAAGGGCCGCGGTTACAGATCAACTGACAGGAAATGAGACTTACGTGAGGTTTCGTAGCCGGGCTTCGTTGGGCATCATGGGAGACGGCGCTCCGTCTCTCTCCCAGTGGGTCGGCTTGGACAGGTAGATCTGCTCAAACTTCAGCAGGTAACGGGGCTGGAAGAGGTCACGCTGAGGTCATACTGAAGTCACGCTGATAACATGCTGAGGTCACACTGGGGTCACACTAAGGTCACGCTTACAACACCGGCTCCTCCACCTCTCCAGATGTTGCCCTCCCTCTTACCGGCTCCTCCCCCCCAGATGTTGCCCCCCCCAGATGTTGTCCCCCCTCTTACCGGCTCCTCCACCTCTCCAGATGTGTGCTGGGCCTCCGCCTGCAGGTCGATGGGCGGAGCGTCTTCTACGATCCTCTGGACCGACATCTGGATGAACTCATCGAAGGAGTCCAGCTGCTGCCGCACCAGCCCCTTCTCGTCAAAATAAGAGCTGCAACAGAGAGACCCCGTCAAAATAAGAGCTGGAACAGAGACTGTCAAAATAAGAGCTGGAACAGAAAGACCGTCAAAATATGAGCTGGAACAAAGAGACCCCGTCAATATAAGAGCTGCAAACAGAGAGAGAATCCCGTCAAAATAAGAGCTTATTTCCTCCCCAGGTTACCTGATGACGATCCAGCACGCTTCCTGCCACAGATCTGGAGTGATTTCATCATCGTCCTCTTCATACTGAGGATCTGGCAGACAGACAGACAGACACAGACACACAGACACACACACACACACACACACACAAATGTATACACACAGACAGACAGACAGACACAGACACACACACACAAATGTATACACACAGACAGACAGACAGACACAGACACACACACAGACACACAAATGTATACACACAGACAGACAGACAGACACAGACACACACACAGACACACAAATGTATACACACAGACAGACAGACAGACACACACAGACACACACACAAATGTATACACACAGACAGACAGACACACACACACACAGGTTACGTCATTAGTGGAGGTATAACGGGACCTCATGAATCAGACTCTTTGTGATTTGAGGATATAAATGTTATACAAGTTAATATAATGTTATATAAGTTAATATAATGTTATATAAGTCAAGAGCTCCTGAAGAGAGAGTCAGTCTGTTGATACATGTGACCGCGGAGTACTGCAGTATTCTTATGGTTATACTACTTATTGTACTCGTTCTAATGAATACTTTTACTCAAGTCAAGTATCCGAGTATTTCTTCCCTCACAAACCCAACCAGCTGGACTTTAGTTATTGAACAGCAGCTACAGTTAGCATGTTAGCAGATTAGCTGTTGGCATGTTAGCCTGTTAGCTGAAACAAAGCACAGATAGCATCCTCTGCTAGCTGTTAGCATGTTTACCTCCTGTTTAGAAGGTTATTAAGGTTAGCATGCAGCTAAGCTACAGGTCCCGTTTACCTTCGTCCTGGTCGTACATCTTTTATTCTCTTAAATCCCCAAAACTCCTCAAACTAACTCCGACAGGAGAACGTTCTGCACAACACAACAGTGCGCCTCGGAAATATATGTCACTTCCGGTCTGCTTCTTCTCTAATCAAGAGAAAGAGATGACGCAGAGATGAAGCAGTGCTGCCCCCCTCTGGGTGGACTGAGGCACTGCAGCGCCACATAAACTCCCTAAACTGGGTATAACCCGGTCTAAACTGGTCTAAAAATGGTTATATATATATATATATATATATATATATATATATATATATATATTATATACATTTATATAGTTCATGCCCGAACATCTTCAGATCATCAGGCTTGCTTACGTCATCAGCTGGGTGGAAATATTAACTGATAATGATGATATTGAACATTTTCTCATTACATTTGAACACATTGCTGTAGCATGCAGGTGGCCAAAAACAGACTGTGTTTTTCATGTAATCCCATTACTGACAGGCAAAGCTAGAAGTGATTATGTGCATGTGGACATTGATGACTCCCTTGACTATGACCGGGTGGAATCTGCCGTTCTTGCTAAATATGATATTAATGCAGAGACATTAATACAGTGACATTAATACAGAGACATTAATTATGAGACATTAATGCTGAGACATTAATGCTGACATTAATACAGAGACATTAATACAGAGACATTAATGCTGAGACATTAATGCTGATACATTAATGCTGACATTAATACAGAGACATTAATGCAGAGACATTAATGCTGAGACATTAATGCTGACATTAATACAGAGACATTAATACAGAGACATTAATGCTGAGACATTAATGCTGATACATTAATGCTGACATTAATACAGAGACATTAATGCAGAGACATTAATGCTGAGACATTAATGCTGACATTAATGCTGAGACATTAATGCTGACATTAATGCAGAGACATTAATGCTGAGACATTAATGCTGAGACATTAATGCTGAGACATTAATGCTGACATTAATGCTGAGACATTAATGCTGAGACATTAATACAGAGACATTAATACAGAGACATTAATACAGAGACATTAATGCTGACATTAATGCTGACATTAATGCTGAGACATTAATGCTGAGACATTAATACAGAGACATTAATACAGAGACATTAATACAGAGACATTAATGCTGAGACATTAATGCTGAGACATTAATGCTGACATTAATACAGAGACATTAATGCAGAGACATTAATGCTGAGACATTAATGCTGACATTAATACAGAGACATTAATGCTGACATTAATACAGAGACATTAATACAGAGACATTAATGCTGAGACATTAATGCTGACATTAATACAGAGACATTAATGCTGACATTAATACAGAGACATTAATACAGAGACATTAATGCAGACATTATATATGTATATCAATATCATGATATATATATATATATATATACACACATACAGTATATATATATATATATATATATATATATATATATATATATATATATATATATATATATATATGATACTCAGGTTCAGTTTATTGATCATTGATCAATTTCACACAACACAAAGTTATCAAAGATTTTAATTTTATTTTGTTGAAAGAAAACGAAAGTGAGAGAAAAGACGTTTAAAACACAGACGGGATAATCAGCAGATCAGTTTAACTCTGAGCTCATTCAGTTCTTCAAAATAAAAGCCTGACTGAGAATAAAAGAATGAAATGGGTTAGTTTAAACTTTACTTTGAAAATCCAAAGAAGAGGATTTAAATCTGATGTAGAACATATATATTTATAACTTTAATATTTCAGGAAAACTAAAGACGTAAATTCAAACTAAAATATTTTTATTTTAAATTCAGAAATCCATGAAAACAAAGAGATGAAGAAGAATCCTCTCAGCTGTTTCCGTGACGACCGTCATCAGCTGATCACAGCTCGTCTTCCTTCATCACTGAAAGGAAATTACATCATCAGTCACAGGAAGCACATTTCCACAATAAAACTAAATATAAACAACAATATATATTTAAGTTTCTTATAGTAGTACCTGTGTGTGTC
This sequence comes from Zingel zingel, assembly GCA_023566125.1. Classification (NCBI taxonomy): domain Eukaryota; kingdom Metazoa; phylum Chordata; class Actinopteri; order Perciformes; family Percidae; genus Zingel; species Zingel zingel. The sequence goes on along the minus strand of CM042323.1, from coordinate 37,703,402 downwards.
AGTGTTGCCGTGGTTACCTGTGTGTGTCTGCGTTGCCGTGGTTACCTGTCTTGACGATGTCGAGGATGGAGCTGACGAGGCGGATGGCGCCAACAGCTGAAGCTTCTCCGTTAGCGTTAGCAGCGTGACACTCGTACGATCCCTCGTCTTCCTCCGTCAGAGGGGAGATCTGAAACACAGCAGCTGATTGGTCCAACACACTGCTGCACGCTTGACATCACCACAACATATACATATACATACGTATGTATATGTATGTATATATATGTATATATATATGTATAATGTATATAGGTATAATGTATATGAACTGACCAGGACCCAGCCCGTGACCTCGTGTTTCTCTGGTCCTCCTCTCGTCTGGATGGCCAGGTTATCTTTGTCTCCAGGAAGAAGCTCCTCCCTCTTCTTCCCTCCCAGCACCTGAGAGGTATTACACACAACCACAATAATTAACCCGGGATAACCTGACCAGGCTAACAGCCAGGCTAACAGCTAGCCTGCTCCTGACCATGTTAACAACCAGACTAACAGCCAGGCTATATCTATATGAGACATAGTATATTAAAACTAGATAATATAACCCAGCTCTCGTCCACGTTACAGGCGAGGAGCAGTCCATCTCCAACGAGCCTATTGTTTCTACAAACTGCAGCAGGAAACAGGAAGTGGAGCGCCGAGGAGTCACGCCAGCAGGAAACAGGAAGTGGAGCGCCCAAGAGTCACAACTCAAGTCTGCAGATCATATTTATATTTAAATGAGAGGTCAAACTTATAGTTTTAGTCTTCCAGGGGACTTCCTTCCTTCCGTTGACGCTCTGAGCTCGTCTCTCCTCTCTCTTTCCCTCAGGGTGCCTCCATGTCCCAGAATGCTTGTTACTAACCTAGCCTCCATGTCCCAGAATGCTTGTTACTAACCGCTCTGGGAGTCCTTATGTTTCCTTGGATTAGGGTGGCCCCTAAATCATGGTTGCAGCTGTCGCCGTGGTCCTGCTCCGCGCCCTGCTACATCCTGCTACACCCTGCTATGCCCTGCTACACCCTGTTATGTCCTGCTACATCCTGCTACACCCTGCTACACCCTGCTACGTCCTGCTGCATCCTGCTACACCCTGCTACGCCCTGCTACGCCCTGCTACACCCTGTTATGTCCTGCTACACCCTGCTACACCCTGCTACACCCTGCTACACCCTGCTACGCCCTGCTACACCCTGTTATGTCCTGCTACACCCTGCTACACCCTGCTACGTCCTGCTGCATCCTGCTACACCCTGCTACGCCCTGCTACGCCCTGCTACATCCTGCTACACCCTGCTACACCCTGCTACGTCCTGCTGCGTCCTGCTACACCCTGCTACGCCCTGCTACATCCTGCTACACCCTGCTACACCCTGCTACGTCCTGCTGCGTCCTGCTACATCCTGCTACGCCCTGCTACACCCTGCTACACCCTGCTACGCCCTGCTGCATCCTGCTACGCCCTGTTACACCCTGCAGTGCCCTGCTACACCCTGATACACCCTGATACACCCTGCTACACCCTGATACCCCCTGCTACGTCCTGCTACATCCTGCTACGCCCTGTTACACCCTGCTACACCCTGCTAAGCCCTGCAGTGCCCTGCTACAACCTGTTATAACCTGCTACACCCTGCTACGCCCTGCTACACATTGCAGTGCCCTGCTACACCCTGCTACACCCTGCAGTGCCCTGCTACATCCTGCTACACCCTGCTACACCCTGCAGTGCCCTGCTACACCCTGCTACGCCCTGCTACGCCCAGCTACGCTCTGCTACACCCTGCTACACCCTGCTGCGTCCTGCTACGCCCCGCTACACCCTGCTACACTCTGCTACACCCTGCTACGCCCTGCTGCGTCCTGCTACACCCTGCTACACCCTGCAGTGCCCTGCTACACCCTGCTACACCCTGCTATGCCCTGCTACACCCTGCAGTGCTCTGCTACACCCTGCTACACCCTGCTACGCCCTGCTACACCCTGCTACACCCTGCTGCATCCTGCTACGTCCTGCTACACCCTGCTGCGTCCTGCTACGTCCTGCTACACCCTGATATCTCCTGCTATGTCCTGCTACACCCTGCTGCACCCTGCTACGTCCTGCTACACCCTGCTACATCCTGCTGCTTGGGAGGGGTAGACTGGGTAGGGTAGATTGGGAGGGGTAGATTGGGAGGGGTATATTGGGTGGGGTAGACTGGGTGAGGTAGATTGTGTGGGGTAGATTGGGAGGGGTAGACTGGGTGGGGTAGATTGGGAGGGGTATATTGGGTGGGGTAGACTGGGTGAGGTAGATTGTGTGGGGTAGATTGGGAGGGGTAGACTGGGTAGGGTAGATTGGGAGGGGTAGATTGGGAGGGGTATATTGGGTGGGGTAGACTGGGTGAGGTAGATTGTGTGGGGTAGATTGGGAGGGGTAGACTGGGTGGGGTAGATTGGGTGGGTTAGATTGGGTGGGGTAGACTGTGTGGGGTAGATTGGGTGGGGTAGATTGGGTGGGGTAGACTGGGTGGGGTAGATTGTATGGAGTAGACTGTGTGGGGTAGATTGTGTGGGGTAGACTGTGTGGGGTAGATTGGGTGGGGTAGACTGGGTGGGGTAGATTAGGAGGGGTAGATTGGGAGGGGTATATTGGGTGGGGTAGACTGGGTGAGGTAGATTGTGTGGGGTAGATTGGGAGGGGTAGACTGGGTGGGGTAGACTGTGTGGGGTAGATTGGGTGGGGTAGACTGGGTGGGGTAGATTGGGTGGGGTAGACTGGGTGAGGTAGATTGTGTGGGGTAGATTGGGAGGGGTAGACTGGGTGGGGTAGATTGGGTGGGGTAGACTGGGTGAGGTAGATTGTGTGGGGTAGATTGGGAGGGGTAGACTGGGTGGGGTAGATTGGGTGGGGTAGATTGGGTGGGGTAGACTGGGTGGGGTAGATTGTGTGGGGTAGACTGTGTGGAGTAGACTGTGTGGGGTAGATTGTGTGGGGTAGATTGGGTGGGGTAGATTGTGTGGGGTAGATTGTGTGGGGTAGACTGGGTGGGGTAGATTGGGTGGGGTAGATTGGGTGGGGAAGATTAGGAGGGGTAGATTGTGTGGGGTAGATTGGGTGGGGTAGACTGGGTGGGGTAGACTGGGTGGGGAAGATTAGGAGGGGTAGATTAGGAGGGGTAGATTGTGTGGGGTAGACTGGGTGGGGTAGACTGTGTGGAGTAGACT
>CM042323.1:37665173-37697673 GCA_023566125.1 Zingel zingel | reverse complement strand
TCCTAACTCTCCTAACCTTCCTAACCATCCTAACTCTAACTCTCCTAACCTTCCTAACTCTCCTAACCCTCCTAACTCTAACTCTCCTAACCTTCCTAACTCTCCTAACCTTCCTAACCATCCTAACTCTAACTCTCCTAACCCTCCTAACTCTAACTCTCCTAACCCTCCTAACTCTCCTAACCCTCCTAACTCTAACTCTCCTAACCTTCCTAACTCTCCTAACCTTCCTAACCATCCTAACTCTAACTCTCCTAACCTTCCTAACTCTCCTAACCTTCCTAACCATCCTAACTCTAACTCTCCTAACCTTCCTAACTCTCCTAACCCTCCTAACTCTAACTCTCCTAACCTTCCTAACCATCCTAACTCTAACTCTCCTAACCTTCCTAACTCTCCTAACCTTCCTAACCTCCTAACCTTCCTAACTCTCCTAACCTTCCTAACTCTCCTAACCTTCCTAACCCTCCTAACTCTAACTCTCCTAACCTTCCTAACTCTCCTAACTCTCCTAACCTTCCTAACCTCCTAACCTTCCTAACCCTCCTAACCCTCCTAACTCTCCTAACTCTCCTAACCCTCCTAACCTCCTAACCTCTCTGCTTGATGTAGGTGTCTTCCTGTCAGTTGTTTTTGTCTTAAAGTTTGTTTTCTTGCAGTCTATCTGCATCGAGGCCTTGGTTGTAAAGCACTTATGTTGTTTTAAATATAGGATATATAAATAAAGATGGCATATTATTACAGTATGTTGCTGTAAATGTAGGATATATAAATAAAGATGTTATATTATTACAGTATGTTGTTGTAAATGTAGGATATATAAATAAAGATGTATATTATTACAGTATGTTGTTGTAAATGTACAGATACAGAAGTTATGGATTAATATATATATATATATATATATATATATATATATATATATATATATATATATATGGGTGTCAGCTATGTGACGTCAGACTAACCTGTGGGGCAGCGGCCTTTGTTCTGGATGCTGATTGGTTCTTTGCCCTGCTTCTCAGCTGCCAGGCTGGCGCTACGCAATGCGCAGCCGTTGCTGTACGTCAGCGCGTCGCTGCCGCAGACTTCATAGTTGCTCTTGCAGACACACACTCCCAGCTTCTTCTTCTTGTCCTCGTCGCTTCTGACGCACTCCAGCCCGGCGCCACAGCGGCGTGCCGCCGCCCGCCGTCCACCGCACGGCTCTCCCTCCGCGGCCGCACACACCGAGCAGCAGCCGCAGGAGTCCCGAAGAGATCCCGCAGCGCAGCCAGCCGCCGGGAGAGCCACGCACTGACCCGGCTCACACGGTCCGCAACCAGGAGCTGCAGAGACCCGGACCCAGAGACCCGGGACAAGAACCAGAACCAGAACAGGAACCAGAGACACACACAGGCCCAAAGACTTCATGATGTAGAACTGAGGGAAACTGCTGCTAGACGGCTGCTACTATGAAGTAAACTGTGCTGACTGCGTCTGTGTGAACACACTGACTGATCTGCAGACTGAGTCTGTGTGTGTCTCTACAAAGGGAGGGAGGGAGAGAACAGAGGGAGGAGAGAGAGAACAGAGGGAAGAGAGAGGGAGGGAACAGAGGGAGGAGAGAGAGAACAGAGGGAGGAGAGAGAGAACAGAGGGAGGAGAGAGGGATACTGAGTCTGTGTGAACACACTTACTCTGAAATGCAGACTGAGAGAGGTTGGAGCTGTTAGGGTTAGACTCCTCTCATCAGGAGAGGGAGAGAGAGAACAGGGAGGAGAGGGAGGATAGAGGGAGGGGAGGGAGGAGAGGGAGGACAGAGGGAGGAGAGGGAGAGAGAGAGAACAGAGAGAACAGAGGGAGGAGAGGGGGGAGAGGGAGGACAGAGGGAGGAGAGGGAGGACAGAGGGAGGAGAGGGAGAACAGAGAGAACAGAGGGAGGAGAGGGAGGACAGAGGGAGGAGAGGGAGGAGAGGGAGGACAGAGGGAGGAGAGGGAGAGAGAGAGAACAGAGAGAACAGAGGGAGGAGAGGGAGGACAGAGGGAGGAGAGGGAGAGAGAGAGAACAGAGGGAGGGGAGGGAGGACAGGGAGAACAGAGAGAACAGAGGGAGGAGAGAGAGGAGAGGGAGAGGGGGTTATCTCCTGTAGTATTGATCATGTAGTATTAGAGATATATCCTGTAGTATTGATCATGTAGTATTAGAGATATATCCTGTAGTATTGATCATGTAGTATTAGAGATATATCCTGTAGTATTAGAGATATATCCTGTAGTATTAAAGATATATCCTGTAGTATTGATCATGTAGTATTAGAGATATATCCTGTAGTATTGATCATGTAGTATTAGAGATATATCCTGTAGTATTAGAGATATATCCTGTAGTATTGATCATGTCGTATTGATCATGTAGTATTAGAGATATCTCCTGTAGTATTGATAATGTAGTATTTGAGATATATCCTGTATTATTGATCATGTAGTATTAGAGATATCTCCTGTAGTATTGATAATGTAGTATTTGAGATATATTCTGTAGTATTGATCATGTAGTATTTGAGGTTTATCCTGTAGTATTGATCATGTAGTATTAGAGATATCTCCTGTAGTATTGATAATGTAGTATTTGAGATTTATCCTGTACTATTGATCATGTAGTATTAGAGATATCTCCTGTAGTATTGATCATGTAGTATTAGAGATATCTCCTGTAGTATTGATCATGTAGTATTTGAGATATATCCTGTAGTATTGATCATGTAGTATTAGAGATATCTCCTGTAGTATTGATCATGTAGTATTTGAGATACATCCTGTAGTATTGATCATGTAGTATTTGAGATATATCCTGTAGTATTGGGTGTAAACTGTGGTCTGTATGTAAAGAAAACATATTAGTACTTCATGGTGTATTTGTATCTTTAACTCCTGACTGCAGACCAAGTTTCCGGGAACCTAACGCACCATTATTACTCATAATAATACTCATTATTACTCATAATATTAATAACCATTATTACTCATAATAATACTCATTATTACTGCTAATATTAATACTCATTATTACTGATAATATTAATAATCATTATTACTCATATTAATACTCATTATGACTCATAATATTAATAATTATTATTACTCATAATATAATACTCATTATTACTCATATTAATACTCATTATTACTCATAATATTAATACTCATTATTACTCATAATATTAATACTCATTTCATTAAATTAGATCACTTATTTCAGTCTGGAGATATGAACATGAATTAAACAATCAGCACAAAGATTTTAAACGTGTTTAATGTGAAAACAAATCAACATATAAACATTTACCGACAGATGAAACAGAGCAGCGGATTCATTATTATTATTATTATTATTAATATAATTATATTATATGTTTAAGCAGAGCGCAGGATTTATATGTCTGTTTGATTGTGAGGAAAACAAACAGGAAATGTTTGCGAGTCAGAGGTCAGCTCTTCTTCCTGTTATTGTTTCTAGTTAGTTCCCACAGAAACAGGAAGAAGCTGCTCACACACACACACTTACATCTTCTCATACACACACATATATATATATATATACATATATACATACTGTATACACACACATGTTTATATCAGATATATTTCACTTTTCAGTTCAGAGAGAAACAGGAAGATAGAGATTCATGATCTCATACTGGGATTCTGTATCACTCTTTAATAACTTCAATAACTTGCAGTACTCTGTGATTATCTGCAGTACTTGGTGATGAAGGCAGACAGCAGGTCTCTGTACGGAGAGTCTGTTCTGTGAAGTATTTAACGTGTACTTGCAGTATTATCTGCAGTACTTGGTGATGAAGGCAGACAGCAGGTCTCTGTACGGAGAGTCTGATCGAGGAGTTTGGAGTCTGAGGAGTTTGTGGACGGCCGGAGAACGAAGGACGAGGTTATGACTGAATCCCACCAGACTGGAGGTAAACCAGTAGAGAGCCATGGACTGGAGGGGGGGGGAGAAAACAAAGTGACATCAGAGGCTTGGAAGGATGTGAAGTCATTGATAGTTGCAGTGAGACGGAGGCTGAGGCAGTAATACACCTGAAGCTGTCACTTACAGATGAACAGTTCTGAAGATAGGAAAAGGGTTTTACACAAGAATCTAAGTTCTAACTTTAGGAAACCGCTGAGCTGTACTGACTCTCTGATTCTGCTGAGTCATGTCTCTCTGCTGGACGCCGCTGACTCGCAGACACATGACTCATGTCTCTGTATCAACGAGGACTGGCGGGTTAAAGCAGAGAAACATCCTGCCAGGCAGACTTCTCACGCTGTGGACACTCGGACAAACATTCAGCGTCTGCAGACAGCAATCTGTAGCCGCGATCTGCACGGAAAGGGTGTCTGTTGGTGAACCGACCAGCAGCTAACAGACTTCTATCCTGCAGCAGAAAGGTGAGATCTCAGACCCAACATGTCTGTAAGTGTTTCATCTGATGAATGAGACAGGAATGTGCCAACGCTGACCAAACTCGACCCGACATGTTCGCAGACTAAGATCTGATATCCAATTATGAAAACTCTGCATTCTGTCTGAACCTGGAACTCTGTAACCTCCAGACTGAACCACTAGGGACAGACTCTAACCCTGACCCTGTTGGTCGGGAATATATCAGCACACAGCAGCTGTTAGACATGTTTCTGTTGTTGGCTAGCAGACGGAATAAAGAGGAGGAAACAGAGAGATGAGAGATGTCTCCCCCCCATGTGGCGGCACTTAAATATGCTCCGTCTCTACAAGCTGCTGATCTGAATGAACCAATCAGCTGATCTGGTCAGATACTCACAGAGGGAACGGTGGCAGCGATGGGAATCATCAACAGCGAGAATGCTCGGACGGCGTTCGTCACAATTCTCTGAACACGAGACGGGTTGACTCTCTGGAGAGAAAACACCTGAAGAAGAAGAGAGCAGCGTTAGGTTGAATGACCTAACGCCGACTAACCCTAACCCCGACTAACCCTAACCCCGAACACACCTAACCCCAACCCCGACTAACCCTAACCCCAACTAACCCTAACCCCACGCCAAGTACCTCTACGATGAGCAGGTTGGTGAGTCCGAGACACACCGGAAGCATCCAGCTGGAGTCGGGAACGGTGAGGTCCGGGAACCAGAGAGCGCCACCTGCTGCCAGATCGGCCCCAACATCTGCAAACACATCTGTCAGATCAGCCCCAACATCTGCACACACATCTGTCAGATCAGCCCCAACATCTGCACACACATCTGTCAGATCAGCCCCAACATCTGCGCACACATCTGTTAGATCAGCCCCAACATCTGCGCACACATCTGCCAGATCAACCCCAACATCTGCACACAAATCTGTCAGATCAGCCCCAACATCTGCACACACATCTGCCAGATCAGCCCCAACATCTGCACACACATCTGTCAGATCAGCCCCAACATCTGTCAGATCAGCCCCAACATCTGCAAACACATCTGTCACATCAGCCCCAACATCTGCAAACACATCTGTTAGATCAGCCCCAACATCTGCACACACATCTGTCAGATCAGCCCCAACATCTGCACACACATCTGTCAGATCAGCCCCAACATCTGCACACACATCTGTCAAATCAGCCCCAACATCTGTCAGATCAGCCCCAACATCTGCAAACACATCTGTCACATCAGCCCCAACATCTGCAAACGCATCTGTTAGATCAGCCCCAACATCTGCACACACATCTGTCAGATCAGCCCCAACATCTGTCAGATCAGCCCCAACATCTGCACACACATCTGTCAGATCAGCCCCAACATCTGCACACACATCTGTCAGATCAGCCCCAACATCTGCACACACATCTGCCAGATCAGCCCCAACATCTGCACACACATCTGTTAGATCAGCCCCAACATCTGCGCAGACATGTGCCAGATCAGCCCCAACATCTGCACACAAATCTGTCAGATCAGCTCCAACATCTGCACACACATATGCCAGATCAGCCCCAACATCTGCACACACATCTGTCACATCAGCCCCAACATCTGCAAACACATCTGTTAGATCAGCCCCAACATCTGCACACACATCTGTCAGATCAGCCCCAACATCTGCACACACATCTGTCAGATCAGCCCCAACATCTGCAAACACATCTGTCACATCAGCCCCAATATCTGTCAACACATCTGTTAGATCAGCCCCAACATCTGCGCACACATCTGCCAGATCAGCCCCAACATCTGCACACACATCTGTTAGATCAGCCCCAACATCTGCACACATATCTGTTAGATCAGCCCCAACATCTGCACACACATCTGTCAGATCAGCCACAACATCTGCAAACACATATGTCAGATCAGCCACAACATCTGCAAACACATCTGCCAGATCAGCCACAACATCTGCACACACATCTGTTAGATCAGCCCCAACATCTGCACACATATCTGTCAGATCAGCCCCAACATCTGCACACATATCTGCCAGATCAGCCCCAACATCTGCACACACATCTGTTACATCAGCCCCAACATCTGCACACACATCTGTCAGATCAGCCCCAACATCTGCACACACATCTGTTAGATCAGCCCCAACATCTGCACACACATCTGTCAGATCAGCCACAACATCTGCAAACACATATGTCAGATCAGCCACAACATCTGCAAACACATCTGCCAGATCAGCCACAACATCTGCACACACATCTGTTAGATTGAGAGAGAGGCTGGGTGGGATCTTACCGGGCTGATTGAGGGAGAGGTTTCGGAGGGCCAGGGAGAGGCTGGGTGGGATCTTACCGGGCTGATTGAGGGAGAGGCTGGGTGGGATCTTACCGGACTATTTGAGGGAGAGGTTTCGGAGGGCCAGGGAGAGGCTGGGTGGGATCTTACCGGACTGATTGAGGGACAGGTTTCGGAGGGCCAGGGAGAGGCTGGATGGGATCTTACCGGACTGATTGAGGGACAGGTTTCGGAGGCCAGGGAGAGGCTGGGTGGGATCTTACCGGGCTGATTGATGGAGAGGTTGGGTGGGATCTTATCGGACTGATTGAGGGACAGGTTTCGGAGGGCCAAGGAGAGGCTGGGTGGATTCTTACCGGACTGATTGAGGGACAGAGAGGCTGGGTGGGATCTTACCGGACTGATTGAGGGAGAGGTTTGGGAGGGCCAGGGAGAGGCTGGTTGGGATCTTACCGGACTGATTGAGGGACAGGTTTCGGAGGGCCAGGGAGAGGCTGATCCACAGCGGCAGCTGAACCCAGACCAGAACGCTGGCTTTAAACGGGTGACAGTTGTCTCTGATGTAGAGCTGAGAGACAAGACGACGCAGATTCTTCTGGAACTGGAACCTGAGAACAAACAACACAACAGATTTTACTTCCTGTGAGGGTAACCCCGGTAACCCTGGTAACGCTAACCCGTTTATTAATCCCGCTAGCGTTTGTTTAGCTGTGTGGTTTCGTACCGGCTCTGTTTCTCCGTCCAACCTCTCTCTCTCGCTCGCACTGACACTTCGTAGTGGAGCCTCTTGGCCAGCTCGGAGATTTCGGCCTGCAGCGCCTCCACCTGCACATCACCTGGGGGTTACTATGGTTACCATGACGGGGAAGAGACTGCACATCACCTGTGGGTTACTATGGTTACCGTGATGGAGAAAAGACTGCACACAACCAGGATCACGTACACGGACACCGTTCATTTTCATCCATTCAGTCTGAAAGTGGTGAAACCTAAAACATCATGTCTTCAACATTATATATATATATATATATATATATATATATATATATATATATATATATATATATATATATATATATATATATATATGTTAGGGCTGTCAGCGTTAACGCGTAATCACAATGCGATTAAGGGCCGACGCAATGTGATTAATTTTTTTTAATCGCATGCCTCCAATTATTAATTTATTTTACACTTCACTGGGCTCGGCGTGGGCCTAACAGGCGACTATTTTGACACTTTGCAGCACCGTTACTTCTCATCAAGCTGCCACTTCCTCCTAACACATCCTGCTGCTGCAGGCTGCAGCAGGATGGAGAAACACAGCAGCAATGAAATCCTGAATGGAGCTTTTTTTTCTCCAAAACTCCCGGACGGCTCGTAGACAAGTCAAAAGCCATATGCACATTGTGTAAAGCCGAATTAAAATATCACCGAAGCACGTCAAGCTACCACCTACGGGAGACGACCGAAAAAGACGCCCCATATGTTGGGAGGCGGCCGCGACTATGGGGAAAGGACGCCTCACACGCCGGGATACGGCCGCGGGGGACGCGCCACAATAACGGGACGGTTGTGATTAGGAAGACTACGGGAAACAAAACGCCACACGCAGGACGCTGATCACTGGACGTCAGTGAGTAATCAACATTATTTAGGAGTTACTAAACACTATATTGACTCTGGTAAGGAGAGGGATTTTTAGTTTTTTAGTTAGGTACTTGGAGGAATTGGGCAATAATGACAGATTCACAAATTTTTCTTTTGTTTACAGTAAATAAATAATTACAAATCTTAAAATCAAGTTCATAAAGTAACTTTCTTTGCATTCATTTGATTCTCAATCAAGACACACTGGTAAGAATGGCTTTCCATTGTTAATATGAACTTAAAAACTGTTCTGAAATGCAAAATAATAGAATTTTAATCATGTTATAAAATCGCGATTAACTATAGAACTTTAGCGATTAATCGTGATTAAAAAAAATATTTTTTATGGCGAGATTAACGTTTTTTTTGGCCTAACAAACTTTGTAGTTTTTTTCACGTGCTGTTGCTACAACTAGTAACGTTAGAAAAACTACAACACCACACCGGATCTAGCTAGACCGGAAACACAAACAGCACACTGCACACACTAGTTTGGGCTTGGAGCTGGCCAAAGACTAGTAGGCTAACGGTAGGTTTTGAGTGGATGGCGAGCGCGAGACACCGAAATGGATGCCAATAAGATTCTGAATGGAAAGTTTACTTTTAAAAAATTGTGGAGGGGGACAGTAGTCTCACCACACACAGCCTGTAGAACACGGAGAAAGCAGCCCAAACGCTGTCTCATTAACCGCTGATCACTGGACCTCAGTGAGTAATCAACATTATTTAGGAGTTACTAAACACTAGATGGACTCTGTATATCAGCATACGGTTTTAGGACTGGGTTGTTTGTATGGTTTTGACTGTTCTTGTCATTTGGGACATTGTCCACCCCCTTTTCTGTCCAGGAGAATTGTTGCATTCCTTATTAGAGAAACGTAAAGGTAACAAATGTCCTGCTGTTTATCTGGTTTTTGGACCATTTAGTTTGTGCTGTATAAGCAGAGTGTTAGTGTTACATCTCAGTTAGGTTGGGTACTTGGAGGAATTGTGCAATAATGACAGATTCACACATTTTTCTTTTGTTTACAGTAAATAAATAATGAACAAATACAAATCTTAAAGTCAAGTTCATAAAGTAACTTTCTTTGCATTTCTTTGCATCCACTGGTAGGTATGGCTTTCCATTGTTAATATGGACTTAAAAACTGTTCTGAAATGCAAAATAATAGAATTTTAATCATGTGATAAAATATGCGATTAATCGCACTTAACTATAGAAATTCAACGATTAATCTGGCGTGACTCACCTTGGCGATGACAACCATCTGGTAGGCGGCGAGCGGCAGAGTGATGAGCGTCCGGACCGACAGCGTCGCCCCGACGATGCTCAGCCACCACGGCAGCCCGCTCAGCTGCTGCACGCTCAGCAGGAAGTGCTCACACAGGTGAACGGGCGCCGAGTCCGAGAGTCCACCGTACCAGCCGGCCGCACCGTCACCGCCATCCTGCCGGCCCCCGGAGAGCCTCCGGACCCCGCCCAGCGTCCCAAACCCCCCAGAGAGTCTCTGGACCCCGCCCAGAGTCCCAAACCCACCGGAGAGCCTCCGGACCCCGCCCAGAGTCCCAAACCCCCCAGAGAGTCTCCTGACCCCGCCCAGAGTCCCGAGTCCTGACGGCGTCCCGAGTCCTGATGGTGTCCCGAGTCCTGATGGTGTCCTGACATGTAACACGTGACAGCAGACTTCAGGGGGTCCAGCAGGTGGAGGGGAAGGACAGGTGTGCCCAGATGAAGGTGACTTCCTGTTGATCGCAGCAGAACAGACTCCTCGTACAGGAAGCTGCAGGACGCCGTACCTTACGGCCCCCCCCACGCTCAACATTGTTTCCTGAGACATGAGGAGACAGAGTGGGATGGAAGACGAGTTGAAACTAAATACAGGAAACGGTTTCTCTTCACTCAGCAGGATCACAGCGGATGTGGACATGTGAATCAGAGAAATCTAACCTACTTTCTGATTGGTTCATGGCAGTTACCTTCACTATACTACTACTACTACTAATATACTAATACTACTACTACTATACTACTACTACTAATACACTACTAATACTAATATTCTACTAATACTATCCATCCATCTTCCATCTTCATCCGCTTATCCGGGGTCAGGTCGCAGGGGCAGCAGCCCTAGCAGGGGACCCCAAACTTCCCTTTCCCGAGCCACATTAACTAGCTCCGACTGGGGGATCCCGAGGCGTTCCCAGGCCAGGTTGGAGATCTAATCCCTCCACCTAGTCCTGGTCCTCCTCCCAGCTGGACGTGCCTGGACCACCTCCCTAGGGAGGCGCCCATCAGATGCCTGAACCACCTCAACTGGCTCCTTTCGACGCGAAGGAGCAGCGGCTCTACTCCGAGCTCATCACGGATGACTGAGCTTCTCACCCTATCTCTAAGGGAGACCCCAGCCACCCTCCTGAGGAAACCCATTTCAGCCGCTTGTACCCTGGATCTTGTTCTATCGGTCAGGACCCAGCCTTCATGACCATAGGTGAGGGTAGGAATGAAAACTGACCGGTAGATCGAGAGCTTTGCCTTCTGGCTCAGCTCTCTTTTCATCACAACGGTGCGATAAATTGAATGTAATATCACACCCGCTGCGCAGATTCTCCAACCATTCTCCCGCTCCATTGTCCCCTCACTCGCGAACAAGACCCCAAGGTACTTGAACTCCTTCATTTGGGGTAAGGACTCATTCCCTACCTGGAGTAGGCACTCCATCGGTTTCCTGCTGAAAACCCTGGCCTTCGATTTAGAGGTGCTGATCCTCATCCCAGCCGCTTCACACTCGGCTCAGAACCGATCCAGTGAGTGCTGAAAGTCACAGGCCAATGATGCCATCCGGACCACATCATCTGCAAAAAGCAGCCATGAGATCCCCAGCCCACCGAACTGCAACCCCTCCCCACCCCGACTATGCCTCGATATCCTGTCCATAAATACTACAAACAGGATTGGTGACAAAGCGCAGCCCTGGCGGAGGCCAACCCTCACCTGAAACGAGTCTGATTTACTGCCAAGAACCCGGACACAGCTCTCACTTTGGTCGTACAGAGTTTGGATGGCCCTGAGAAGGGATCCCTTCACCCTATACTCCCGCAGCACCTCCCACAGTATCTCCCGGGGGACCCGGTCATACGCCTTCTCCAGATCCACAAAACACATGTAGACCGGTTGGGCATACTCCCAGGCTCCCTCCAGGATCCTTGCGAGAGTAAAGATATGGTCCGTTGTTCCACGACCAGGACGGAATCCGCATTGTTCCTCTTCAACCCGAGGTTCGACTATCAGCCGAACCCTCCTTTCAAGCACCTTGGAGTAGACTTTACCAGGGAGGCTGAGAAGTGTGATACCCCTGTAATTGGCACACACCCTCTGGTCCCCCTTTTTGAAAAGGGGAACCACCACACCGGTCTGCCACTCCTTAGGCACCGTCCCAGACTTCCACGCAATGTTGAAGAGGCGTATCTCCCAAGACAACCCCGCCACACCCAGAGCTTTAAGCATTTCTGGATGGATCTCATCAATCCCTGGGGCTTTGCCACTGTGGAGTTGTTTAACTACCTCAGCGACTTCCACCAGGGAAATTGACGACAATCCCCCATCATCCTCCAGCTCTGCCTCTACCATAGAGGGCGTATTAGTCGGATTTAGGAGTTCCTCAAAGTGCTCCTTCCACCGTCCTATTACCTCCTCAGTTGAGGTCAACAGCGTCCCATCCTTACTGTATACAGTTTGGATGGTTCCCCGCTTTCCCCTCCTGTGGTGGCAAACGGTTTTCCAGAAGCACCTTGGTGCCGACCGAAAGTCCTTCTCCATGTCTTCTCCGAACTTCTCCCACACCCGCTGCTTTGCCTCTTTCACGGCAGAGGCTGCAGCTCTTCGGGCCCTTCGGTACCTTCCAACTGCCTCCGGAGTCCTCCGGGATAACATATCCCGGAAAGACTCCTTCAGTCGGACGGCTTCCCTGACCACCGGTGTCCACCACGGTGTTTGTGGGTTACCGCCCCTTGAGGCACCTAAGACCCTAAGACCACAGCTCTCCGCCGCAGCTTCAGCAATGGAGACTTTGAACATTGTCCACTCGGGTTCAATGCCCCAGCCTCCACAGGGATGCACGAAAAGCTCTGCCAGAGGTGTGAGTTGAAAGTCTGTTGGACAGGGGCCTCCTCCAGACGTTCCCAATTTACCCGCACTACCCGTTTGGGTTTACCAGGTCTGTCCAGAGTCTTCCCCCACCCCCGTTGCTACACCACCACCACGCACCACCAGATGGTGATCAGTTGACAGCTCCACACATCTCTTCACCCGAGTGTCCAAAACATACGGCCTCAGATCAGATGAAACGATTATAAAATCGATGATTGACCTTTGGCCTAGGGTGCTCTGGTACCAAGTACACTTGAGCATCCCTATGTTTCTCTTTCTGCTCTCAGCGAAGGCAGTCGCTTTTCTCTCCCTCCCAGTCCTACCCTGCTTGCTATCTTGTCTCGTGTTGTCTGTTGTTAACTTTCTAGAGACTCTCCCTGCAAGGCTCAGGCTCTACGATACCCAAATTATGGAACTGATTAACTGGTCTCTCAGCACAATTGACACTGTATTCTCGAGGAGGAGCACTGGTAAAGGTGAGCCAGCATGTCCTGACGGAACGTTTGCTGCGGGGTATACGATGGATGGCTGGGAGAAATGGCATGTCGTGTGTCTCTCTGCTCTTTCCGTGGGGGACGTTGAGGGTATCTACCTATTCGGGACCATGATAACTGGACTGCTGCTGATTGGAAGATGCTTGGCCCTGGTTTATCGAGAAATTAAAAAGACTCTGGTAGCTGTCCAAAGCCCAAGGAAGCTGCCTGGCCTGACTGAAGCTGTTGATAAAGCGGTCAGTTTGCAAACTGGGATTATCAGTGCGCAAACTGGGATTATTAATCGCGTGATGGAATACAACATGGTAATGACCCGCGGCTTGGATACCATCATAAAGAAGGTCACGGATTTGGAAAGTAAAATTGACCAGTTGAACGGATGAACAATAGAATGAATGTTTAAATTAGAGCAGCCATTCGTGTAGACCAAACAAATTTAATCTTTCGGCCCCCTTATCCTGAACGGCCTTGCCAAGGCAAACAGTCACCCTGTTGGGGCTCTGCAAGCGAGACGCTCTTGGTCCTCCCCTGTCTTCCCCACTGCCTGCTGATTGGCGTATCGGTTCTGGACTGTTCAGGGGTGTCACCACGACAACGTGCTGTGTTATCGCTAGAACATTCTGCGGACTGAGACACTAGTGGGGCTGCTGGGCTGTGCGTTTCTCAGCAGGCCAACCCCCCCCCCCCATCCTATACCCCCAGTCCCACGCCTTGTATGTATGTATGTATATATATATATATGTGTGTGTGTATATATATATATATATATATATATATATATATATGTATATATATATATATATATATATATATATATATATATATATATATATATATATATATATATATATATATATATATACGTACTTGGCAATAAAGCTTATCTGATTCTGATTCTGATGTTCGAACATGGTATTTCTTATAGACAATCCATGACAAGCACGGCAGTCCAACAACAGACAACCACTCTGATTTAGATCAGGGAGGCCGTTCCTCCCAATCACGCCTCTCCATGTGTCTCCATCATTGCCCACGTGCGGGTTGAAGTCCCCCAGCAGAACGATGGAGTCTCCCACTGGAGCCCCATACAGGACTCCACTCAAGGTCTCCAAGAAGGCCGAATACTCCGAACTCCTGTTTGGTGCATATGCACAAACAAGAGTCAGAGTTTTCCCCCCACAACCCGCAGGCGTAGGGAGGCGACCCTCTCGTCCACCGAGGTGAACTCCAACGTAGTATCCCCACACCCGCCCGGCGCTTCACACACTGGGCAGCTCCAGAGAAGAAAAGAGTCCAGCCCCTATCCAGGAGTATGGTTCCAGAACCGAGACTGTGCGTAGAGGTAAGCCCCACCAGATCTAACCGGTAGCGCTCCACCTCCCGCACCAGTTC
The DNA here is from genome assembly GCA_023566125.1 of Zingel zingel. NCBI lineage: Eukaryota > Metazoa > Chordata > Actinopteri > Perciformes > Percidae > Zingel > Zingel zingel. Next base: position 37,683,234 of record CM042323.1, on the reverse strand, counting down.
CGGCTCCTTCCCCCACAGAGAGGTGATGGTCCACGTCCCCAGAGCCAGCCTCTGCTGCCCGGTTCTGGTCCGTCAAGGCCCCTGACCGTCACTGCCACCCGTGTACTAATACTACTATTACTACTATACTACTAATACTAATATATTACTACTACTAATATACTACTACTAATACTAATATAGTACTAATACTAATATATTATTACTACTAATATACTACTACTATTACTAATATACTACTAATTCTAACATACTACTACTACTAACATACTACTAATACTAATATACTACTAATACTACTATACTACTACTAGAGCTGTCAGTCTTCCTTCAGTAACACGTTCCACACCAGAGATCATTATACTAACTCAGACACACACCCTAATCCTACCTATCAGCAGCAACCTATATTAACCCACTGGTTATTAACGCCTACCTATCAGCAGCAGCCTATATTAACCCACTGGTTATTAACTCCTACCTATCAGCAGCCTATATTAACACACTGGTTATTAACACACTGGTTATTGACACACACTGGTTATTAACTCCTACCTATCAGGTGGATCTGGGTCTCTTTATCCGGGATTCTTTAATCTTTCACCTTCAGTCGCTTCAAATCATCCATCCACCGGCACGCAGCAGATCGTCCCACAGATATGACGTCACTCTGTTTACTACCGCGTGGTCGCTAAATGTGACGTCACAGAGAAAAGAACGAGTTAAAAAAGAGCGTTTGAACCAACTAATTATAAAAACAATCAAAATAAAAGAGTATAGAATAAGTATAAAATGAGAAATACATGTTAACTGAATTCTGAACCAGAAGATAAAAAGAACCAATATTTAATCTCAGCTCCTCTCTTATTGTGAAGGGTCTAACCGGAAGTGATGCAACGTCAGCTCGCTGAGAAACAGCAGAAATGGCGGAGTACAGCCAGGCCGGCTTGCTGGCGGCTCTGCTGCTCTTCACGGCCCTCACAGTCCGAGACGTTTATGTCGGCAGATCGAACCCGCCGCGCGCACTGCAGGAGGCCCACAGCCAATCAGCGGACAGCCCCGAGCTCTCCCCGGGGCCCGGGAAACCCGCCAAGCCCTCCCTGTACACCGGGCCCCTGCTCAAGTTCCAGTACTGGTGAGCTACCGCTAGCAGCGAGCTAACAGTTAGCATCAGTAGATACAATGTACTGGTCAGTTAGTGTTAGTAGCGTGCTAACAGTTAGCATCAGAAGATACAGTATACTAGCAGCGAGCTAACAGTTAGCATCAGTAGATACAATGTACTAGCAGCGAGCTAATAGTTAGCATCAGTAGATACAATGTACTAGCAGCGAGCTAACAGTTAGCATCAGTAGGTCTGTGGGTTAGGGTTACCTTAACCTACACCTGGCAGCAGGTAGCGTTAGCCTGCCGTTAGCTACAATAGTAACTGGATTAAACATGTTAAAATGATGACAGCTAAACGGTGTAAGAGTGTGTCTGTAATTCACTGTAGAGGATTCCAACAGCGGGACGTACAACAGTCTGCCGCTAAAGCTATGAGCTAAGAGACCTGAACTGGCTCTATGGTCTCTGCTGTAGTCTGGACTAGCTCTGTGGTCACTGCTGTAGTCTGGACTAGCTCTGTGGTCACTGCTGTAGTCTGGACTAGCTCTATGGTCTCTGCTGTAGTCTGGACTAGCTCTGTGGTCACTGCTGTAGTCTGGACTAGCTCTATGGTCTCTGCTGTAGTCTGGACTAGCTCTATGGTCACTGCTGTAGTATTACGGGGTAGTGGTAGTAACTAGTATTCTCTGTCTCTCTGTGTGTTTTAGTATCTCCTGAGGCTACAGTAAAGTGTTCCAGGAGTATTCCCGGGCGATCAGTCAGCTGTATCCGGATATTCACATCGAGGGAGAAAACTACCCCCCCACCCCCCTCAACAGGTGAGAGCTGCGACATAACTAAACTGCCCCCCCCCCCCCCCCCACCCCCCCTCAACAGGTGAGAGCTGCGACATAACTAAACTACCCCCCCCCCCCCCCCCCAACAGGTGAGAGCTGTGACATAAATAAACTAGTTAACTCGCAATTAATCGCACATTTTTCTCTATTCTAAATGTCCCTAGATTTCTTTTTGTCCCATTATTTTTTTTTCTCATTTTAATGGTCTTATCAACATGATATTTTATATATATATATATATATATACACACACACACACACACATACATACACACACACACACATATATATATATATATATATATATATATGATCAGCACCTCTAAATCTGAGGCCAGGGTTCTCAGCAGGAAACCGATGGAGTGCCTTCTCCAGGTAGGGAATGAGTCCTTACCCCAAGTGAAGTAGTTCAAGTACCTTGGGGTCTTGTTCGCGAGTGAGGGGACAATGGAGCGGGAGATTGGTCGGAGAATTGGCGCAGCGGGTGTGGTATTACATTCAATTTATCGCACCGTTGTGACGAAAAGAGAGCTGAGCCAGAAGGCAAAGCTCTCGATCTACCGGTCAGTTTTCGTTCCTACCCTCACCTATGGTCATGAAGGCTGGGTCATGACCGAAAGAACAAGATCCAGGGTACAAGTGGCCGAAATGGGTTTCCTCAGGAGGGTGGCTGGCGTCTTCCTTAGAGATAGGGTGAGAAGCTCAGTCATCCGTGAGGAGCTCGGAGTAGAGCCGCTGCTCCTTCGCTCATAAAAAAAAGCTGACCCACAAATCCCTGGTTCAGCTGGTCTCCTTCCTGAAGCTCGTCTACATCTTGTCGTACAACCAGTATAACTGTGTACAACCAGTATAACTGTGTACAACCAACATAACTGTATATAACCGTGTATTATCAGTATAACCGTGTATAACTGAGTATAACCGTGTATAACTGTGTATAACCAGTATATATAGAGCCCTGGGTCAGCTGGTCTCCATCCTGAAGCTCGTCTCCATCTTGCCGATCATATAACCAGTATAACTGTATATAACCAGTATAACTGTATAAAAACCAGTATAACTGTATAAAAACCAGTATAACTGTGTATAACCAGTATAACTGGTATACCTGTATATAACCAGTATAACCAGTGTAACTGTATATAACCAGTATATATCTATGTGTATATAGAGCCCTTGGTCAGCTGGTCTCCTTCCTGAAGCTCGTCTCCGTCTTGCTGGTCATATAACCAGTATAACTGTATATAACCAGAATAACTGTGTATAACCAGTATAACTGTGTATAACCAGTATATATCTATATATCTGTGTATATAGAGCCCTGGGTCAGCTGGTCTCCTTCCTGAAGCTCGTCTCCATCTTGCTGGTCGTCAGCGGTCAGAATCCGTTTCTCCTCTTCGGCCTCGACACTCCCCGAGCTTGGACCTGGAGTCAGGACAACAAGGTATGTTACCATGGCAACGCAGGCTCTAGCCTGTCCCCACGGCCACAGATTTAACCTGTATCCTGTTGTTTAACAGATCTTCTCCTGTCTGATGGCTTTCTTCCTCTGCAACATGATGGAGACTCACTTCCTGTCCACCGGAGCCTTCGAAGTCACGCTCAATGGTGAGTTCTCATTGGCCGAGGGACTCGCTGCTACTTCCTGTCCTCTTCTCATTGGCCGAGGGACTCGCTGCTACTTCTGTTCCCAGGAAGGTTCCTAACGTATGGGATTATTGTTATGTTTTTATTTGGGGGGTGTCCGAGACCCGGTGCTAATACGGCACCGGTGCCTTATCTACCGGACCAAATAGCAACGCGGATTTCGGTGCCTCATTTAGGTGCCGCTTAAATGTCTGTGCTTCTCTCTGATGCTCCGAAAACGGACGTTAGAGGGAACTGAAACATCGCCGCACGGGACGCTAGTTATGGTAACGCTACACTCGACAGCAGCTAATGTTAGCCTACCGTTAGCTAGTCAACACAACACTCGACAGCAGCTAACGTTAGCCTCCCGTTAGCTAGTCAACACTACACTCGACAGCAGCTAACGTTAGCCTACCGTTAGCTAGTCAACACTACATTCGACAGCAGCTAACGTTAGCCTACCGTTAGCTAGTTAACACTACACTCGACAGCAGCCAACATTAGCCTTCCGTAAGCTAGCAGCTGGCGTAAACACGGTTAAATGCGGACAGCTAAACGGTATAAAGTGTGTCTGTATTTATTGGAGAGGATCCAACAGTCTGTAGCTGCCGTTGTCTGAAAAACGACACAGATGGTGCGTTCACTTGAAACTCGCCTCGCCAGCCTCGTGCTGCATTCAGAGTTGTTGTAAAATACCCTTTTCCCATCCAGTGGTTGTTTTTGTTGTTTAACAGGAATTTACTGGTGAAATAAGTTATTGTTATAGTTTTTTAATAAATCATCTCATTGTGACCCTGTAGTCTTAGCGACTCACAAGCCGGTCTTTAATGTCGCCGACTGGCGTTTTGGGCTCTTTTGTTTGTTTTTTAGATCAACTTTTTATTGTTTTTATTTTTGAACAGACAAATACAATTTAACGAGGTGCTATTATCGTATTACCGGGAAAATGTTGTGTTTTCCCTTTATTTTCTTCTGGGGGGGGGGGGGGAGGAGATGACGTGTCACCTTTTTCAGCCCTTCTGAGTTTGCAGGTGTGTGTATAATCCTATAATCCTATACTAACGTAGTGAAACGAAGTGGCAGCCATGTTGAGAGCCGTTCAGAGGGTCTTAGTTATAACAAGCTGCTTCAATGCTCATCTCCTTTAGCATAGCATATACTGGACTATCCTTTAGCATAGCATATACTAGACTATCCTTTAGCATAGCATATACTGGACTATCCTTTAGCATAGCATATACTGGACTATCCTTTAGCATAGCATATACTGGACTATCCTTTAGCATAGCATATACTGGATTATCCTTTAGCATAGCATATACTGGATTATCCTTTAGCATAGCATATACTGGACTATCCTTTAGCATAGCATATACTGGACTATCCTTTAGCATAGCATATACTGGATTATCCTTTAGCATAGCATATACTGGACTATCCTTTAGCATAGCATACACTGGACTATCCTTTAGCATAGCATACACTGGACTATCCTTTAGCATAGCATACACTGGACTATCCTTTAGCATAGCATACACTGGACTATCCTATAGCATAGCATACACTGGACTATCCTATAGCATAGCATACACTGGACCATCCTTTAGCATAGCATATACTGGACTGTCCTATAGGATAGCTAGCATAGCATACACTGGACCAAAGGTGGTTAGTGAAGGCCATAGGAGCAGCTACAGTTTCCTGTTTGTCTCTAAAGCATCGAAAGCTAAAAAAAAAGCATAGCGTGAATGTATGCATGTCTGGTGTAACGCTGTTTCCTGTCCCCTCTCTGACTGGTCCTCCCTGTGTGGTGTAACCCTGTTTCCTGTCCCCTCTCTGACTGGTCCACCCTGTGTCCCCTCTCTGACTGGTCCTCCCTGTGTGGTGTAACACAGTTTCCTGTCCCCTCGCTGACTGGTCCTCCCTGTATGGTGTAACCCTGTTTCCTGTCCCCCTCTCAGATGTCCCCGTGTGGTCCAAGCTGCAGTCGGGGTACGTCCCGAACATCCAGGAGATCTTCCAGATCCTCGACAACCAGCTGAAGATGAACCAGCTGGATCCACAGACCTTCTCCTCGCCCTAGAGCAGGTAACATAGAATATATATATATATATATATATATATATATATATATATATATATATATATATATATATATATACACTAATATTTACTATATTCAGTATTAATATATACTGCAGTAGAGCAGGTAACCTGTATTTATATATAACATATACTGCAGTAGAGCAGGTAACTTTTATATTTATATATAACTAATATATACTGCAGTAGAGCAAGTAACCTTTATATTTATATATAACTAATATAAACTGCAGTAGAGCAGGTAACTTTTATATTTATATATAACTAATATATACTGCAGTAGAGCAGGTAACCTTTATATTTATATATAACTAATATATACTGCAGTAGAGCAGGTAACCTGTCTTTATATTTATATATAACTAATATAAACTGCAGTAGAGCAGGTAACCTTTATATTTATATATAACTAATATATACTGCAGTAGAGCAGGTAACCTGTCTTTATATTTATATATAACTAATATATACTGCAGTAGAGCAGGTAACCTTTATATTTATATATAACTAATATATACTGCGGTAGAGCAGGTAACCTGCCTTTATATATATGTTTATATATAATATTAACGTAATATATAATTTGTGATAACAGATATTAAAGTGTTCTCAGTTTAAAACTAATCAAAGGTAATCATTTATTCAACAAATCAAACATTGAATTGAATAAAAAGTTATATTTTAAGGTGCAGTTTTCTGCTGATATTTTCTTTCAACTTGCATAAAAGTCTGAGTGTTTTTCACGATGTGTTCATGCACACTTGAGATCGCCATGACGATAAAGAAAAGATGCATTGTGCAGCAGTCATGTGACCAGGTGATTTACTTTGACCTTTTGTAAGTTGGTACCTGAACCAAAAAGCTCAGAAAGGATTTCAGGGGATTCAGACACTACACTGACCGACCTCTCTAGTGGATTTAAAGAAGGCAGACCATAATCCCCCTCTGGCGTTTGGATTACAAAATGAAGAAAGAGAGCGTAAATAGTGAGGGGCCAAGAGAAGAGACGGACTGGGAGGGGCTAAGAGAGAAGAGATGGGCTGGGAGGGGCTAAGAGAAGAGACAGTGAGGGAGGGGCTAAGAGAAGAGACGGGCCGGGAGGGGCCAAGAGAAGAGACGGGCCGGGAGGGGCCGAGAGAAGAGACGGGCCGGGAGGGGCCGAGAGAAGAGACGGGCCGGGAGGGGCCGAGAGAAGAGACGGGCCGGGAGGGGCCGAGAGAAGAGACGGGCCGGGAGGGGCCGAGAGAAGAGACGGGCCGGGAGGGGCCGAGAGAAGAGACGGGCCGGGAGGGGCCGAGAGAAGAGACGGGCCGGGAGGGGCCGAGAGAAGATACGGGTCGGGAGGGGCCGAGAGAAGATACGGGTCGGGAGGGGCCGAGAGAAGAGACGGGTCGGGAGGGGCCGAGAGAAGAGACGGGCTGGAGAAAACAAAGTTTGGAATCCGTTCAAATGTAATTAAAACTAAAACTCTGAACAGTGTGTCTACTGCAGAATAGAACTAGCTTAGCACAATAGCACCATGTCAATGCTTCAGCATCTCAACAGAAAACGTGGAGTCTAACTTCATCCTCTGTTCCACCAAGAGGACCCGACTAAAGTAGATCAGAGTCGTATGGACGATGGAACTACACCAGACACACCAGCTACCAAACGCAAAGAAAAGACGATGCGTGGTGGTGACCACACTCTGATCTAAAGAGCCGAGGTGTTGACTCTCCCTTCAGAAAAACAGCTGATCGTTGACTCTCTCTCTCTTCACGCTAACAGCTGATCGATTTACTAGCATAAGTGTAACAGAGCTGCGTGACATTGTAATCAAATGTATGAATGAAAATAGTTTGAGTATCACTATTTTTTACATATAGGCCTATATACAGATCAGTCTGTTTGAAACTTGTTCTGAAAGTTAAGTTGTACAACTGAAGGTCATGTTTATGTATGTTTAATGTATGTATGTTGAATGTTTATGTTTGCATTTCTTTAAAAACAATGTAATATGGCACGTAACTGCACCTAATAGTTTAGTTTTTGAGAGATATTGTAAGCAATGTAGGCAATACAAATGTAGCTTTATATTATTGCTCTTCAATAAAACAAAAGTATTTATTATCCGATTAATCGATGGAATAATGGGTTGAGTACTTGATTACTAAAATACTCGATAAATACTCGATAGCTGCAGCCCTACTCTCAACGATGAACCCTTGCTGTGTTGATGGATGTGTTTGCTGCTGGCTCTATCACAGTAACTCTCTCCCTGTGTGTCTCCCCTCAGCGCTGCGTTCAGGTATCTCCCCTCAGCGGTGCATTCAGGTGTCTCGGCTCAGCGCTGCGTTCAGCCACTGGCGTGTATGAAGGTTCGGCCCTAAAGCAGACTCTGCGGGGCCCCGCCGGATGTCCCCCGCCACAAAGCGAGTGCTCCCTCTGCGCCGGGTCACAGCCCAGCACTACAGTACCCATAATGCACCTGTGAGCACCGGGAGAGTCAGATTGTTTCTGTTGGTTCAGCTTGATTTTATTTATTTAGTTTACGGTTGAGTTTGTTCAGAATAAAAATACGTTACCACTGTTAGCTTCATGCTAATTAGCCTCTGTCTGGACAGGTACTGAGAATTAAAAAATAACAAAGTAAAGATGACCGTTGTTACAGAAACCAGATTTGAATGATTCATCACTTTTCTGTTAAAGTTACATCACTGAGTCTGTAAAATGTCTGAAAATAAAACTCACCAAAAGTTTCAGTGTCTGTCTGTCTGTCTGTAGTCTCACTCATTAGGCTCAGTCGAGATTAACCTCATGTAAAGTGGACAAGAGCAGGCGGCAGCAGCCGGGGGTGGTGACACAAAGTCTATGTCAATCTGACAGTTTACAGTAAAGCCTGACAATAAGGCTGACAGTTTACAGTAAGGCTGACAGTTTACAGTAAAGTCTGAAGGTTTACCGTAAAGCCCTGCACTGCAGCCCCGAGCCTGATGGGGCCCGACTTATATATGCCCCTCGGGCCGGGCTTCACATCAAAGTTCACACACGGGCCTGAGTTAGGGTTAGGGGCTAAGGGTTAGGCTAACCCCTCATTCACCAACTACGGTACGGCTGCGGATTGGCTCCGTTGCGTGTCTTTCAATACCCACCAGGTCCGGATTTGTTACGGCACAACTGCGGCCATGACAGACAGCTGAAGTCACGAGATCTCGCAAATTCAGTTTCCATCCAGAGGAGTAGAGGGGAAACAGCTCTGAGCTGTGTTTTCAAGGTGTAGTGCAGGGAAATATGATCCGCCGTGAGCACGCTGGATTTTATTTTGTTTCTGTGCTTGACTTCCTGTCCCGCACTATCTGCCGTGTGCTGAATTGCTGCGGAGCTCTCCGGCGTCCGGCAAAAATAGAAGCTCTGCGTATCACTGGAGCTGGGACGGAGTCGGGACACAGCCGTCGGTGGAAATACACACATTGACTTATTACTTATTCTTATAACCTATTATTAAAATACACACATTGACTTTAATGGAAACTTAACGACTTCGCAGCCATTCTGCAATTGGTGGAAATTGAGGGTAAGTGATGAAGTCGGATGTTGGTAGGGGTACCGATAGCAGTTCAGAGTTCCAATACTAACATCCTACACGTTACATTAAGGATTTGACTTTGTAGATACACCCCTCTCAGTCCTTCCAGAAACATGGGGAGGTTGTTGTGTTTTTTTTGGGCTAAAATCCTCGATTATTCAGCACGTTTTCTTAAAAAATGCGATGGAATATGCGGGATATTTATGCAATTTTATGCGATAAAATTGTGGGAACTTGCAAAAACTGTGGTTCCACCGTGGCTTCATTGTTGGTTTGCAGCTTTTCGATGATGTTCACGTCGCGTGATTACGTCACTTCATAACATTCCCATGGCAACGGGAAAATGGCTGCTCTTGTGTGACGTAAATGCAACATTTCTCAACTTTCTGCTAAGATATATGTGACTCTTTTGCGCCAAAAATGCGGGGATTATGAAATCATGTAAGCCCCGCATATTTTGCGTGGAAATCGGCGTATTTGAAAATATGCGCCCCCCGCATAAATATGCAGACTTTGGCTGATTATGCGTTGAATTATGAGATCACATGATCACGTTTTTCTGGAGGGACTGACTAAAGTTAGTGCTGCTGCGATTAGACGACTTAGTTTCCCACACAGAGACTAATGTGTGGCGGTGCGCCTCACGATCAACACCGGCCGCCACACATTGCATTCGTTATAGTTTTTTTTTTATAATGCTATTTAAAACACGTTCCGCTGGATTTCTTCTCCCGTCTCTCTGTCACTTGCATCTCACTCTCACACACCCAGAACCAAGCTCTGCAGCATGGGTGATTAGTCCCCAGAACCAAGCTCTGCAGCATGGGTGATTAGTCCCCAGAACCAAGCTCTGCAGCATGGGTGATTAGTCCCCAGAACCAAGCTCTGCAGCATGGGTGATAGGGCCTTTTCATCTGCTGCTCCGAGGCTGTGGAACGGCCTCCCTGAACACCTGAGGGCCCTACAATCTACGGATGTTTTTAAACGAAAACTCAAAACATATCTTTTCAAGAAAGCTTTTTACTAAATGGATTTTATAGGTTTTCCTCTTAAACTATTTTTATTAACCTTGATATTCATATATTTTTTTGTAAATTGCAATATTATATGCTCTGTAGCACTTTGAGATTGCTGAAATGTAAAGTGCAATACAAATAAAATGTATTATTATTATTATCTAACATCTCTTTATATTATCATATAAAAGCTGCAGAGGGAAAGACAGACAGAAACAACAAAAAAGGCCAAAAGGTCAACAAAAAGCGACAAATGTAGAAAACATCAAAAAACCTAAAAAGAAAGAAAAGAAACAAAAACAGTGAAGTAAGCTAAGTAGAAAAGGTGACAAAAACGTTAAGAAAAAAAAAAATTACTTCTAAAAGTGACCAAGGTCTGCATTACAAATTCAAAATACTGGAGAGAGTCGTCTCCACCGCCCCCTCCTCCCCAGACTCCAGGTTGCCAGGCTGAGACCGCAGCATCCACAACAATGTTGCTAGATGCTTGTCTCACATAGCCAGACATTACTCCACAGCACAGAGGAGTAACTAAACGTTAGATGCTGGCTATATTGACAGTCATAAAAGTCAGTGATCACCCGGAGCTCTGTACCGAACTGACAGACTTTTTCAGCTTAGAATTACGGTGAGAACTGCTAAAAATACCACTACCTTGCCGTCCTCTCCACCCGACTGAACACACTTTGTCTTAGAATTACGGCAACAATCGCTAAACACACTGCAAACTCACGGTCCTCTCTTCCTGATTTACAGCCCCCCTCTCTTGGCTTCAAATAACTCACCGTTGTCGGCTACGGCTGCTGAACAGGCTACATGTTGTAAACAGCCATGGCCTGCTTGCCTGCTCCTCCAGTAACGTTAGCCGTTAGCAGGGTTTGCATGGCAGCGTTAGCCACGGTTAGCCAGGACCAGTCGGGATCACTCTACTGGCTGTGTCTCAATTGTTTTTGCGAGTAACCAACTCGGTACTCTAGCTATATAATTCAATGTGAGTACACAAATGTTGAAATAACATAAAATGCCCGTCCCTTGTAGCCGTGATAAATTAGCTGATGAAGCTAATGCTTACCTATTCAGGAGGAAATTAGCCAACTCAGTGTACTTTTGGGCTCCATCTTTCAAATACTGTACATCTCCATTTAGGGATGTTACTATTACCGGTGTAACGGTAAAAAAATGTATGGTAACAATTACCCCCATCATTATCAATATCTTAATTATCGCAGTGGATTACTACGGTGTGGAAACCTGCGTTTAATTCTTCCCAGCCTTATCCGAGGCTCCTGAAGTTGACGCGCAGGCACACTGCGTAGCCTACGTGTGTTTCTTTCTTGAAGTTGGAGTCAGGTCGGAAGGAGCAGATGACAGCAATTGGGACATTTATCAGCCTTGTAAAAAAGCCCATAGCTATAATAGTAACACTTGCTCTCTCTACTGAGATGATTGACTAATCAGTGATGAGAGTCATCGTTTTGATATCCTGCCAATAAGTCGCGCTCAGACAGGAGAACGGTACAGAATGTAGCTGCTGGACAACCGACTTTTTAGGGTTAGGGTTAGGGGGTTAGGGTTAGGGTTAGGGGGGTTAGGGTTAGGAGTTAGAAACAAAGAGTCTCGACGCCAGAGGCGGCGAGGCTCTGATTGCACAAACTACTGGCGGAGGTTAGGATTCCACCCACCCCCACCCACCCAGGGGAGGGCCCCTCTGCACAACAGTGCGGCTCTAGGCCCTACAGGGGTTAGGGTTAGGGGAGTGGTTAGGGTTAGGGGTTAGGGGAGTGGTTAGGGTTAGGGGTTTGGGGAGTGGTTAGGGTTAGGGGCTTAGGGGAGTGGTTAGGGTTAGGTGAGGGAAAAGGAAGGGTTAGGGTTAGGGGTTAGGGTTAGGGGGTTAGGGTTAGGGGGTTAGGGTTAGGGTTAGGGGTTAGGGTTAGGGGAGTGGTTAGGGTTAGGGGTTAGGGGAGTGGTTAGGGTTAGGGGTTTGGGGAGTGGTTAGGGTTAGGGGTTTGGGGAGTGGTTAGGGTTAGGGGCTTAGGGGAGTGGTTAGGGTTAGGTGAGGGAAAAGGAACTTAGGTTTAGGCATAAAGGGGAGGGACAGGTTAAGGTTAGGGAAAGGAATCTGGGCCGGGGGGTAGGGCTGCCTACCTCTCATTGAGGCCCCTGGGAACTAATGTCCCTAATTTAGTGATCCAATTGTGTTCAATTTTGCGTCTGACCTTAACCGTCCAATTCGAATTTGGGTTAGGGTTAGGGTTAGGGGTTAGGGTTAGGGTTAGGAGAGGAACTCTGACGCTGAAAGCGGCAGAGTAAATGCATTCACCATGCTTGTTGGGATAGCCAGGCCCCTCTCACCTCTCATTGAGGCCCCCCGGTATTAAAGTGCCCAATTTGAATATCCAGTTTTTTTCTGTTCTTCTTCTTTGAGTTGTGGACCAATTGGGGTTGCATTCCAAAATGGTGGCTGTGAGATTCGCCCAGCCATGGGGTTAGGGTTAGGGGGTTAGGGTTAGGGGTTAGGGTTAGGGTTAGGGGGGTTAGGGTTAGGGTTAGGGGTTAGGGTTAGGGGTTAGGGGTAGGGTTAGGGGGTTAGGGTTAGGGTTAGGAGAGGAACTCTGACGCTGAAAGCGGCAGAGTAAATGCATTCACCATGCTTGTTGGGATAACCAGGCCCCTCTCACCTCTCATTGAGGCCCCCCGGTATTAAAGTGCCCAATTTGAATATCCAGTTTTTTTCTGTTCTTCTTCTTTGAGTTGTGGACCAATTGGGGTTGCATTCCAAAATGGTGGCTGTGAGATTCGCCCAGCCATGCTGGATAAAGTGTCTGACCAGAGGAACTTGTATATTTTTCTTTTTCTGAATATTGTATCTGTGTTGTGCAAATCTGGTGAGGATCGTGTTTCTTGTTTCCCCAACGTATTGTATGAAACATTGTGAACATTTTATTAAATAAACACAATTCCTTGACTGTGCCCTTGTATTTTTCTGGGTGGGAAAAACCTCACCACTATGTTGATTTTTCACAAATCTAAAATATCTGAAAAATTCTGTATTTGCTTTAGTTTTAGGTTCCTTCAATGGTTTTAATTTTGCTTTAACTAATATATCTTTCAAATTTTTATTTTTCCTAAAGGCTGCAATGACCCTATAATCCTTAAGGAATAAAGTGTTACCCCCAGACTCATAAAAGTTGTTTTTGATCACTCTCATAAAACGAATATTAGTTGTAGAGTAGGTGGTGATAACAGGGAGAATTGTATCCAGACAAGTAGGTTTTGTTTCTCTAAATGTTTTGAATGTCTGGCGAAGCATGGAGCGTGAGTACCCTCTGTTGGCGAGACTGGAGAACAGCACCTTGACTGCCTGTATGAAATCCTGGTTTCTAGTGCAAATTCTGCTGAATCTCAGCAGCTGGGATTTAACCAGTCCAGCAAAAGTGTGTCTTGGATGGAAACTAGATCTAAACAACAATGCGTGGGTGTCTGTCTCCTTAAAAAAAACTTTAACATCTAATTTGAGTTTTTCTTTAAAGTCCTCTCCTTTGAAAGTTGTAGTGTCTAAAAAATCTACTGAATCAGGATTAAAGGTGGATTTCAATTTAATAGAAGGGTTATGGTTGTTGAGAGTGATCAAAAATTCCTTAAATTCCCCTTCAGAATGGGGCCACACCCCCCAGATGTCGTCAAGGTATCTCAAATAATGTAGAGGTTTTTTATGGCATTTAGCCAAAGCTCCTTCCTCCCAGTCAGCCATAAATATATCAGCGAACCCGGGGGCAAACCGTTTTCCCATCGCTGTCCCTTTTATTTGCAAAAAGTATAATTTATCAAACTCAAAATCGTTTCTGGTTAAATTAATTTCTAACAATTGCAGTATCTCTTTGTCGGGACGTCTGCTGTTTGGATACTTATGGAATATTTTTCTGACAGCCATAAGGCCCTGGGCTGTTTCAATGTTAGTGTACAAGGATTCGACATCAAGCGTGAAGAGAAAGCAATTAGGGGGCAAGGAGGCCTGTTTAACTTTGTCTATAAAATCATAAGTGTCCTTAACATAGCTGGCATGGAGTTTAGCAAGGGGGTTCAGATAATAATCAATGAACTCTGCGGTGTAGTAACTCTCGCTGTCGCAGTCTGACACGATGGGCCTCCCAGGAGGAATTCTAAAAGGAACACTCCAGTCCTCTTTTTTCTTATGAATCTTGGGTAACATATAAAATAGTCTGATTCGAGGGTCACTGCTGCCTAGAAGGTATGATTTTTGTTTATGATTAATAAATTTCTTATTATATAATGATTCCACAATTTTTTTAATCAAGGGTACAGTCTCTTTATATATAGGTTTTTCTAATTTCTTATAATAATTTGTATCGTTAAGTTGTCTAAATCCCTCCCACAAATAATCCTCCCTGTCCATAAGAACGACTGAGCTCCCCTTATCCGCAGGCTTAATAATGAATTTTTCATTTTTTTGCAGAGAGGTGAGGGCCTCCAGTTCAAATTTGTCCAAATTTGGCTTTGACCAATCAATTTTGTAATCATTTTGAAAGTGATGAATATCAGCTTTAATTATTGTTTCTATTTCAGGAGGAAGCTGCGCTGTGGAGGGAGCCCAGGTCGATTTAGGAGTGAAAGGTAAGTATTCAGTATTTGTTTTCTGCTCAAAATAAACTGCTATCTTTAATCTCCTATGGTAATCCTGTAAGTCGAATCTTGCTTGGTCTTTTGCATTCTTATGTTTCTCATTGTTACCTGAAGGAACGAAGGTGAGTCCCTTATTTAACAGGGAGGTCTGTGCTGCCGTTAACCTGAATGACTTACACAGATTGAAAACAGTCCTCGACCCCGCCTGCTGTGGTGCTTTTCCGGGGTTTAGTCTTTTAAATACTCTAGCCAGTGGTCCAACATATGGCTAGCTGTGGAACGGGTCCAGTGAACTGAGTCTCTCTCTGTACAAAAAGAGTTTCTGGAGAGCTGGGGTATGTGTTGGTGGTGTGCCAGTAGGTGGTCGTTCAGGGCCCTCAAGTTGGTTTGAACTGCGTGGGTTAATACCCTTGAGAAGATTATTAGGGGGATGAATATTTGGGCCTTAGGGAAGGCGATTTTTGCCATTCGAATAGCTTTTGAGAGCTGTGGAATGGCAATTTTTTTTGGATTCTGGGCCCTATTGTTCAAACCAAATGACAACACCAGTTTTTCAACAGAATCACTCACCTTGGTTTTGGCCAAAATGGCCTCTGCATGCTTGAAGGTAGCGCCCGGGAAGCTATCTGCTTGTAGTTCGGTGTGTGTGAAAGGGGGGATTCTTGATATATTGGAGTCCCCCATGATCAGCCATTTTCTCTTTGGAATCAAAGTCCAGGCCGTCATCTTTTTGTTTGTAGGCGTGTGCCTATAGGGTCTGAACTCGACCACGGGAGCTGCCGGTGGGGTTGAGGTAAGTGTGTTCTGGGATGGGGGTCGTGGAAAGGGGGAAAGTCTGATTCTGGTAATATCAGTGCCCAATCTCATACCTTTTTCTGCGCTGGAGCTCGCTGGGGCCTCAGAGTGGGGGTCCTCAACACCTGTGAGGTCAAAAGCGGCCCTCCTCGGGGTCAAACTTTGGGTCTTCTTCCCAACCTGAAGAATGGATTTGAGGTGAGGTGACAGCCGTGTCTGTCTTTGCGGCCTCGGTAGAGATTGAGTGGGCGGGGATGTGGAAAAAATGGGTGGGGCAGCGGAAGGAGGAGAAATGAGGAAGGAGGGAGCTGAGGAAGAAGATGAATGAGTAGGGAGCTGGAAGGGAATCTGCGGTGAACCTTGGTCACTATCTCCCTCTGGTTGTCGGTCTGGGGTCCAGTCGCTCCTCATGTCAGTCATGGTGCTACTTGTGACCATTTGTGGCCTCAGCGGTGGTGATGGTGTGGTCGGCTGCTGTTGTATAGGCGCATGATGAATTTCAGCCTGTATGGTGAGCTGGCGCGTCTGTGGTGTTGATGCCTGTGCTGCTCTGCGTTGTGGTGGAGGTGGGGGGGGTGTTGGCTGCTCCGGTGGGGTCCCCTGTTCTTCCTCCAAAATTGGTTGTATGGTGTCAGCGTCCCTGGTTCTGGTGGTAGTGGGCTGGACTCGTGTGGGGTCCAGCGGTGTTGATGGAGCCTGGTTAGTTGTTGTTGTAAGTTCCATCCGTTGGTCTGTAGTGGCTGCTGTCTGTGTCTGGGGTGCAGACTCCTCCACCGTGAGGCCTTGTGTGTTGGTATGGAGGGATTCCCTTATTTTGTCATAGACAAAGTCAAGAGTTTCCTGCTGGAGCCTCCTACGAAAGTGGCTCCGGCACCAAGCAGCCGCTATGTTGTAATTTTCTTTCCATTCTGGGTTTGAGAGCTGTCTTAGGATTTCTAAATTGTTGTTCAGACTGTCCTCATAATGTTCTTTTAGTATTAAGAGGGTTGTATGCTCCCAATGCCGAGCGTTCCCTGAGAGTAATGTCATGGTGGTAGGTTTAGGGTCTGCTGGCTTTATTACCTCCATCAGATTTTTAGATATTCTGCTAATGGCTGCTGGTGCATTTTTAGCTGTCACATTGCTCAGGTGATGCGCTGCTTTTATCATCTTATGGATGATTTTGGTCTTTATGATGAAGTCTGGGTTGTTATCATGCCCAGACCTATCTTTGGAACGTGTGTAAGTTCGGTCAAACCTCTGTTGTGGTCCTCTCTGTGTTGGCTGTTGGTTAAAATGGCGGCCTCCGTTCCATGCAGTGTTGCGGCCCGAGGCCCCGGTTCGCAGGGCCTGGCGGCGCTGTTGGCGGTATCTGCCATCATAGTAACCCCTGTCGTTCTTACGTTGAAAACTGTGGTGGTCTCTGTTACTCCAATTATAACCAGAACGGTCACTTCTGCGATCCCACTGCGTGTTCTGTGTTGTAGGTCTGGTATCAGCGCGGCCATATCTAGTGGCTGCGGCGTAACTTTGCTTATGGCCAAACTGTTCATAAGGCCGTGGATATGAGGCCGTTCTAGTCCTAGGAGCTACAAAATCTCTATTTCGATTTTTGTTTCTTCTGTAACTCACTGTTTCCCAGCCGCTGTCGTCCCATCGGTCGTCAGCCATATTGGAGTGGCGCGGCTGGTCAGGTAGAAAAAAAACTTTCAAAAAGTAACTAAAATCTATCTCAAAAAACACTGAGACGTGATGACTAAGTTGTTGAATATTTATTCAAGTAGCGACGTACGTTTCAACATAAATTATGCCTTTATCAAGCCGATAAACAACTTACAATGTCTTATATTTTCTCCCTCAGGTGAGTCGCGTCCAAAGCGAAGCAGGAAGAGGTAAAAAGACCGGGATTGAAAAAGAACATCACTTCCGTCTTTTGCCAGCCCATTTTCAAAATAAAAGTCCAAAGTTTGGATTTAAAATTAAAGATTGAGGTTGGCAAAGTGCCTGATCAAGTGATTAGGGTAAAACGTCAAGTTTAGAGCCCTAGTAGATTTGTAAATATAACCGATCCATTATGGTTATGGTTAGGGTTAGGGCCGTATGGTAAAGGGTTAAGTTTAGAGCCCTGGTAAATTTCTAATTATAACCGATCCAATAGGGTTATGGTTGGGGCTGTATGGTAAAGGGTTAAGTTTAAAGCCCAGGCAAATTTGTAAGCATAGCCGATCCATTATGGTTATGGTTAGGGCTGTAGGGTGAGGGGTTAAGTTTAGAGCCCTGGCAATTTTGTAAGCATAACCGATCCATTATAGTTATGGTTAGGGTTAGGGCTGTAGGGTGAGGGGTTAAGTTTAGAGCCCTGGAAATTTTGTAGTTATAAGCGATCAATT
>CM042323.1:37647673-37660173 GCA_023566125.1 Zingel zingel | reverse complement strand
TGGGCGTTGGGGTAGCTGCAGTGTGGAGGCTTGAGGTCCCTCGTCATCGTACCAGTTCTGCTGCAGTGTCGGGCGTGTCGGCTGTGCGGTCCTGTCCTCACTCTCTCGTACTTCAACCACTCTGTTCTCCATTTCAGGTAAGGCAGGTGTGTGTGACCGTGTGACAGGTTGTGTAGTTGGCCTGGTGCGTGACCTCAAAGCGTCCCTGATTTTAGTGTAAACAGATTCAAGAGTTTCACGCGCCAATTTGTGGCCATAATGGCTGCGTGTCCACGCTGCGGCTATATCATAATTTTGTTGCCAATCGTCCATTTTCAACTGAACCAGAATGCGTAGATTAGTTTTCATTGATTCAGTGTAATGATCCTTTAGAATCTGTAATGCGTTTTCCTCCCACATCTCTGCATTCTCTCTGATCAGGTCATTAGTGCCCGATGTCGGTTCTGCAGGCTTTATGGACTCGGTGAGTAACTTGGTGATCTTTGCAATAGCCCGTGGAGGATTGCGTGCAGAGACGTTAGAGAGGTGGTGAGCCGCTTTAATGAGTTTGTGGATAGTGCGGGTCCTAGTAGTGAAGTCTGGGTCTTGTTGGCGTTGCGCTCCGCGACGGGGTTGCTGCTGTCTGTTGTTAGCATTGTTAGCCCACCTCCGGTTGCTGTAGCCCGACCTCGGCCGTCTTTGCTGCGGGCCTCTCCGTCCAGATCGGCTGCGGGACTGTGAGCTGCTTTTCCAACTAGCCCCGCCGTTACCCTTGGCCTGGCGGCGATATCGCCGGCCGTTTCTCTCATTTGAAGCCCCATAGCCTCGCCGATTGTAGCTAGAGCGTTGGTTGTTAGCTTTGTAGCTGTTAGAGGCCCGTTGTTGGGGATCGTTGTAGCTTTTAGGCCTAGCTACGTCTGCATAGCTAGTCCGGTAATGGTTATCGTTAGCTCGGCTAGCATAGCTGTTGGTGGGCCCACTGTCATGATAGCTGTGTTCAAAGTCATTAGTTGGCCTTCTAGTGTGATAGCGGTAGCTATTAGCTGACTCGTTAGCAGGGTAGTTAGCCCTCTTAGCATTATCAAACTCAGGCCCGTTGCTAACGGGATAATTAGCTCGTGCGTACCGGTCATATGAGGTCCGTTGGAGTCTGGGGGTATCACCGAATTCTCGGTCGGCAGGCCGTCCCCGTCGGTGTCCTACCGTCTGCCATTCACGGTCCTCCTCGTAGCCGTTTTCAGGACGTTCTTCGTAAAGCTCGTCCATGTTGCTAGGTCTGTTGCTAACGGGGTAGCTAGCTTGTGCATACCGGTAATCCGAGTGCTGTTGGCGCCCGGGAGTGTTGCCGAAATCTCGGTAGACCAGTCGTCCCCGTCGGTAACGTACCGTTTGCCATTCGGGTTCCTCCTGATAGTCGTCCTCAAGGCAATCTTCGTAAAAATCGTCCATGTTGCTAAGCCCCGTCAGCAGTGTAGCAGAAAAAAGTAAACAATATAACTAAACTTAATGAAACTAAAAAATGACCAAAAAGTCCTCCAAACGTGATGGTGTGGTTGTTAAGAGTTTTATTTTCCAAAAAACAACGACGAGTTTCGACAGAATAAGTCTTCATCAGGTTGTGATAACATGAGTAGAATACCTCCACATGAGTGTCTAAGGTATACAGGTGATTGCTGTACAAAATCCCGCCTGACTCTTCCTGTATACGCCCCCAAATGAAGCACTAGCCAATAACGTTTCCATGCTACAGTTGTGTTGCCTTCAAGGAAATTGGATACTGAAAACACGATCTAGTTTTTCTCCTTACAAGACCATAATACATGAAATAGAGACCAATAATATAAACATACTTGTTTAGTGTTGTATGCGTGTACATACCAGCACACACATACACATAACAAAGTATTAAAACAGAGTATTTTAAGACTGTAAAAAATGCATTATTAAATACCCATGAATTATATTTTAACATAAATGACAACACATGAAAACATGTTGCTTTCAATGTCATAATGGTAAATCATAAACTCACTGTAATTCTGGTCTGAGTCCAGTGGAGACACAGTTTATGCATAAAATGAAAATTCCCATGAGTTTTGCACAAAGCATTTTAGAATCAAATGGATTGAATAAATTGTATTTTTCTACTCCTAGGACTCATACAACGATCCACAAATGTGGTGATCTATTTATTGTATTTAATTATGCCAAATAGTAATATTTTAACTTATTTAAGCATGTTTGTTGGAGTCCAGTAGAAACAAATTTTATACATGAAATCAATTTATCATAAATATTGCACGAGGCGTTTTAAGCAACAAATGAATTGTATTTTATAATTTGAAGGACTCATTCAACGATCCACAAATGTGGTGATTAATAAGTTGTTTTAAATTGTTTTTAATCATACCAAATAGCGATATTTTAGCTTATTAAAGTATGTTTGTATGGTCATAAGAGGAGAGAAATTATTATTGAATATAAACATAAAAATAAAAATGCATGGAGAAACATGAGGGGAGCGTATAGGGAGTCACAAACCTGTAAGCAGTGGTATATTTCTGCACAGAAAAAGACCTTATTTGTTGACTTACCTCACTATGGGCATCACAACCAAAACAAACCATCACGTTAAACATTATAAATGTAGAACACTACAACTGTATGCCATCCAATATTTATCAGCATAGAAAAAAACTTTTAGGTGCCCCCATGTAAGGGGAAAGGAACCAGTTCTCTCTGGTGGTAGGGATGTTCATGTAGTTCCAGTTAGTGAAAAGGGAAACAGCATCCCCAAGTGGAGGAAATCAGTTCCTACAAGGGGCTGTCAGTTTATTCAGTTCCCTTTCTGTGAGAGAAGAAGCAGCATCCCCAGGTGGGGAAAAAAAATATATATAGAGAGAGTCCCTTCAAGGGGCTGTCAGTTTATATCAGTTCCCTTGGTAGTGTGGTGAGCAATCTCACCTCTGTCAGGCAGACTGGCTGCTGTGTAGTGTTAGACCTCCAACGCGTTAGGCCCACTATCTGCAGTGTGGTCCACAGTTTGGCGTGTGTCCCTTCCAGTAGACCAGTTGTTGTCCTGACAGAGCTCCAGTGTTTTGAGTGTTGAAAGTAAAAGTCTGTGTTGTGTTATGACAGTCACATATATAATGTGAGGTCAAAAGGTCAGTCTAAAAATAGAGTAGGCAGTGTAGTGACTTTTTTATATCCCATCCATCCAGAGCATGAGGGGGCACACAGTGTCATTAAAGACAGTCAAGAAAAATTCCAATTATAATATGTTCAGAGTCTGCAACATTTGACGTGCAATGAGAGGGAAGGTCAGGAGAGGGGACATCCCAAGAGGAAGGAAGGGGGGGGCGGAAAAGACCCTCACCAGAGTACGGGCTGGATAGGAGTTAGAAACAAAGAGTCTCGACGCCAGAGGCGGCGAGGCTCTGATTGCACAAACTACTGGCGGAGGTTAGGATTCCACCCACCCCCACCCACCCAGGGGAGGGCCCCTCTGCACAACAGTGCGGCTCTAGGCCCTACAGGGGTTAGGGTTAGGGGAGTGGTTAGGGTTAGGGGTTAGGGGAGTGGTTAGGGTTAGGGGTTTGGGGAGGGGTTAGGGGTTTGGGGAGTGGTTAGGGTTAGGGGCTTAGGGGAGTGGTTAGGGTTAGGTGAGGGAAAAGGAAGGGTTAGGGGTTAGGGTTAGGGGTTAGGGGGTTAGGGTTAGGGGTTAGGGTTAGGGGAGTGGTTAGGGTTAGGGGTTAGGGGTTAGGGGAGTGGTTAGGGTTAGGGGTTTGGGGAGTGGTTAGGGTTAGGGTTAGGGGTTTGGGGAGTGGTTAGGGTTAGGGGCTTAGGGGAGTGGTTAGGGTTAGGTGAGGGAAAAGGAACTTAGGTTTAGGCATAAAGGGGAGGGACAGGTTAAGGTTAGGGAAAGGAATCTGGGCCGGGGGTAGGGCTGCCTACCTCTCATTGAGGCCCCTGGGAACTAAAGTCCCTAATTTAGTGATCCAATTGTGTTCAATTTTGCGTCTGACCTTAACCGTCCAATTCGAATTTGCCTCCAAAATCGTGGCTCTTAAATTTGGCCATCCATGCTCCACAAAGTGTTTGACCAGGGGATTGTTCAAATTCTTCTGGTTGATAACATTGTATCTATGTTGTGTGAAACGGACCAGAAGTGTGTTCCCCGTCTCCCCCACATACTGCAAAGAGCATTTCATGCATCTGATTAGATAGATACAGTTTCTGGTGTGTACATTTGTGCCCGCCTGTGTTTTGAACACCTCTTTGGTTGTGTTGTTTTGCACTGTTTTATAATGCCTGTGGAAACTGTCTAGCTTTCTGGATTTGGGCGGGTTCAAAGGCCTTAATTTGGACCTGACCAGAAAGTCCCTTAAGTTTTTATTTCTCCTGTAGGCGGCAATAAGCCTGTAGTCTTTCAAAAAAGCATTTCCTCCCGAGCGAGTGAAGTTGTTTTTCAGTTTATGGACAAAAGATACGTTTGCTTCTGAATATGTGACCACAATCGCCAGAGTCGAGTCAACGCAAATGGGTTTGACCTCCTCGAATGTTTTGAGGGCCCTGCGCAGCGTGGTGGCTGTGTAGCCCCTATTCAGAAGAGACGAAAAAAGAACTTTGACAGCGGCTTTAAAGTCCTCCTGTCTTGTGCAGATTCTCTTAAATCTCAGCAGCTGAGACTTTACTAGGCCCGCAAATGTATGTTTTGGATGATAACTTGACCTGTAAAGAAGCGAGTGACTATCAGTCTCTTTGAAGAACACTTTGATGTCCAGTTTGAGTGTGTCTGTGAAGTGTGGCCCTTTAAAAGTTGTCGTATCAAGAAAATCGATAGAGTTTGAACTCAGTGTTGCTGTGAGATTAATTGAATCGCTATACTGGTTCAATTTGTCTGCAGTCAAAATGAACGACTTGGAGAGGTTGAGTACCGTCTTTGACCCCGTAACCTCTGAGGTTTTTAAGGGGTCATCGAGTTTAAATGGGCTAGCCAATGCTGAAACATGTGCTCAGCCGTGGATTTGGTCCAATGAATATGATCTTTCTCTGTGGAGAAAGCTGTTCTAGAGAGCTGAGGAATGTGATCATAGTAAGTCACAATAAAGTCATTTATATCACTCAAAGCACTCTGTTCCTGACGTGTTAAAGAGCGCGAGAAATTGAGAATCGGGATTAGTACTCGGGCCTTTGGAAAAGCCACTGAGGCCACGAGGAGAACTTTCTTTATTTGTGGGATGGTTACTTTCTCTGTATCTAGAGATTTATGATTGATGCCAAAAGAAAGAACAAGCTTCTCTACATCATGTGAGACGGGAGTGCGTGCCAACAAGGCTTCCGCGTGTTCAAATCTGGCGCCCGGGTAACTCTCAATTTGGATATGCGACTCTTTGTAAATAGGGAATCTAGAAAGATTAGAATCTCCAATGAAAATCCATTTTTTGCGGGGTTGTAAAAACCAGTCGTTCATTTTGTCACTGACCGTGTTATGTCTGAGAGGTGAAAACTCTGTCTGAGTCTTAGGTGTGGCAAAAGTCAGTCTGCTCTGTAGGCGTGATTTATTGAATGGTCCTATATTCCCAAATGGCGAAGTACCTTTTGAGATGAGCATGCCACGGGGTGGCCGCACAGCCACCTCCTCTGGAGTTTCCTCATCCGAAATCGTGATGCTGGGGGGTGCTTGGGTCGACAGACCTTCTTTGGGGGCATCGGTGGCCACCGATGCATCATCTGGCGACTGGGGATCCTGAGGCTGAGCCGTCGCGTGTTCCGGTGGGTCGACTGTGGCATCAACTGCGGCCTCAGAAGTCGTCTCAGGTGCAGGAGGGTCGATGGGGGCCTGGAAGAGCTGAGGAGAAGAGGAGGGGGAGAAAGGGTTAAGGGGAGAGAGGGGAAAAGGGAGAGGGGAGGTGGGGGGAGAGGGAAGGGGAGAAAAGCGGGTTAAGGGTGGTGGAGAGGGCCCCCTCGGCTCACTCCGCTCCTCCGGCCCCGTCGCCTCCATCCGCTGCTCCAGGTCTCTGGGAACGCGATGCACGTCTGCCGTCACTTGCAGCGTTCCAGATGTGGAGGTCGGTCTCGTGATGGTCTGCCGTACCCTCGGTGGGCGTTGGGGTAGCTGCAGTGTGGAGGCTTGAGGTCCCTCGTCATCGTACCAGTTCTGCTGCAGTGTCGGGCGTGTCGGCTGTGCGGTCCTGTCCTCACTCTCTCGTACTTCAACCACTCTGTTCTCCATTTCAGGTAAGGCAGGTGTGTGTGACCGTGTGACAGGTTGTGTAGTTGGCCTGGTGCGTGACCTCAAAGCGTCCCTGATTTTAGTGTAAACAGATTCAAGAGTTTCACGCGCCAATTTGTGGCCATAATGGCTGCGTGTCCACGCTGCGGCTATATCATAATTTTGTTGCCAATCGTCCATTTTCAACTGAACCAGAATGCGTAGATTAGTTTTCATTGATTCAGTGTAATGATCCTTTAGAATCTGTAATGCGTTTTCCTCCCACATCTCTGCATTCTCTCTGATCAGGTCATTAGTGCCCGATGTCGGTTCTGCAGGCTTTATGGACTCGGTGAGTAACTTGGTGATCTTTGCAATAGCCCGTGGAGGATTGCGTGCAGAGACGTTAGAGAGGTGGTGAGCCGCTTTAATGAGTTTGTGGATAGTGCGGGTCCTAGTAGTGAAGTCTGGGTCTTGTTGGCGTTGCGCTCCGCGACGGGGTTGCTGCTGTCTGTTGTTAGCATTGTTAGCCCACCTCCGGTTGCTGTAGCCCGACCTCGGCCGTCTTTGCTGCGGGCCTCTCCGTCCAGATCGGCTGCGGGACTGTGAGCTGCTTTTCCAACTAGCCCCGCCGTTACCCTTGGCCTGGCGGCGATATCGCCGGCCGTTTCTCTCATTTGAAGCCCCATAGCCTCGCCGATTGTAGCTAGAGCGTTGGTTGTTAGCTTTGTAGCTGTTAGAGGCCCGTTGTTGGGGATCGTTGTAGCTTTTAGGCCTAGCTACGTCTGCATAGCTAGTCCGGTAATGGTTATCGTTAGCTCGGCTAGCATAGCTGTTGGTGGGCCCACTGTCATGATAGCTGTGTTCAAAGTCATTAGTTGGCCTTCTAGTGTGATAGCGGTAGCTATTAGCTGACTCGTTAGCAGGGTAGTTAGCCCTCTTAGCATTATCAAACTCAGGCCCGTTGCTAACGGGATAATTAGCTCGTGCGTACCGGTCATATGAGGTCCGTTGGAGTCTGGGGGTATCACCGAATTCTCGGTCGGCAGGCCGTCCCCGTCGGTGTCCTACCGTCTGCCATTCACGGTCCTCCTCGTAGCCGTTTTCAGGACGTTCTTCGTAAAGCTCGTCCATGTTGCTAGGTCTGTTGCTAACGGGGTAGCTAGCTTGTGCATACCGGTAATCCGAGTGCTGTTGGCGCCCGGGAGTGTTGCCGAAATCTCGGTAGACCAGTCGTCCCCGTCGGTAACGTACCGTTTGCCATTCGGGTTCCTCCTGATAGTCGTCCTCAAGGCAATCTTCGTAAAAATCGTCCATGTTGCTAAGCCCCGTCAGCAGTGTAGCAGAAAAAAGTAAACAATATAACTAAACTTAATGAAACTAAAAAATGACCAAAAAGTCCTCCAAACGTGATGGTGTGGTTGTTAAGAGTTTTATTTTCCAAAAAACAACGACGAGTTTCGACAGAATAAGTCTTCATCAGGTTGTGATAACATGAGTAGAATACCTCCACATGAGTGTCTAAGGTATACAGGTGATTGCTGTACAAAATCCCGCCTGACTCTTCCTGTATACGCCCCCAAATGAAGCACTAGCCAATAACGTTTCCATGCTACAGTTGTGTTGCCTTCAAGGAAATTGGATACTGAAAACACGATCTAGTTTTTCTCCTTACAAGACCATAATACATGAAATAGAGACCAATAATATAAACATACTTGTTTAGTGTTGTATGCGTGTACATACCAGCACACACATACACATAACAAAGTATTAAAACAGAGTATTTTAAGACTGTAAAAAATGCATTATTAAATACCCATGAATTATATTTTAACATAAATGACAACACATGAAAACATGTTGCTTTCAATGTCATAATGGTAAATCATAAACTCACTGTAATTCTGGTCTGAGTCCAGTGGAGACACAGTTTATGCATAAAATGAAAATTCCCATGAGTTTTGCACAAAGCATTTTAGAATCAAATGGATTGAATAAATTGTATTTTTCTACTCCTAGGACTCATACAACGATCCACAAATGTGGTGATCTATTTATTGTATTTAATTATGCCAAATAGTAATATTTTAACTTATTTAAGCATGTTTGTTGGAGTCCAGTAGAAACAAATTTTATACATGAAATCAATTTATCATAAATATTGCACGAGGCGTTTTAAGCAACAAATGAATTGTATTTTATAATTTGAAGGACTCATTCAACGATCCACAAATGTGGTGATTAATAAGTTGTTTTAAATTGTTTTTAATCATACCAAATAGCGATATTTTAGCTTATTAAAGTATGTTTGTATGGTCATAAGAGGAGAGAAATTATTATTGAATATAAACATAAAAATAAAAATGCATGGAGAAACATGAGGGGAGCGTATAGGGAGTCACAAACCTGTAAGCAGTGGTATATTTCTGCACAGAAAAAGACCTTATTTGTTGACTTACCTCACTATGGGCATCACAACCAAAACAAACCATCACGTTAAACATTATAAATGTAGAACACTACAACTGTATGCCATCCAATATTTATCAGCATAGAAAAAAACTTTTAGGTGCCCCCATGTAAGGGGAAAGGAACCAGTTCTCTCTGGTGGTAGGGATGTTCATGTAGTTCCAGTTAGTGAAAAGGGAAACAGCATCCCCAAGTGGAGGAAATCAGTTCCTACAAGGGGCTGTCAGTTTATTCAGTTCCCTTTCTGTGAGAGAAGAAGCAGCATCCCCAGGTGGGGAAAAAAAATATATATAGAGAGAGTCCCTTCAAGGGGCTGTCAGTTTATATCAGTTCCCTTGGTAGTGTGGTGAGCAATCTCACCTCTGTCAGGCAGACTGGCTGCTGTGTAGTGTTAGACCTCCAACGCGTTAGGCCCACTATCTGCAGTGTGGTCCACAGTTTGGCGTGTGTCCCTTCCAGTAGACCAGTTGTTGTCCTGACAGAGCTCCAGTGTTTTGAGTGTTGAAAGTAAAAGTCTGTGTTGTGTTATGACAGTCACATATATAATGTGAGGTCAAAAGGTCAGTCTAAAAATAGAGTAGGCAGTGTAGTGACTTTTTTATATCCCATCCATCCAGAGCATGAGGGGGCACACAGTGTCATTAAAGACAGTCAAGAAAAATTCCAATTATAATATGTTCAGAGTCTGCAACATTTGACGTGCAATGAGAGGGAAGGTCAGGAGAGGGGACATCCCAAGAGGAAGGAAGGGGGGGGCGGAAAAGACCCTCACCAGAGTACGGGCTGGATAGGAGTTAGAAACAAAGAGTCTCGACGCCAGAGGCGGCGAGGCTCTGATTGCACAAACTACTGGCGGAGGTTAGGATTCCACCCACCCCCACCCACCCAGGGGAGGGCCCCTCTGCACAACAGTGCGGCTCTAGGCCCTACAGGGGTTAGGGTTAGGGGAGTGGTTAGGGTTAGGGGTTAGGGGAGTGGTTAGGGTTAGGGGTTTGGGGAGGGGTTAGGGGTTTGGGGAGTGGTTAGGGTTAGGGGCTTAGGGGAGTGGTTAGGGTTAGGTGAGGGAAAAGGAAGGGTTAGGGGTTAGGGTTAGGGGTTAGGGGGTTAGGGTTAGGGGTTAGGGTTAGGGGAGTGGTTAGGGTTAGGGGTTAGGGGTTAGGGGAGTGGTTAGGGTTAGGGGTTTGGGGAGTGGTTAGGGTTAGGGTTAGGGGTTTGGGGAGTGGTTAGGGTTAGGGGCTTAGGGGAGTGGTTAGGGTTAGGTGAGGGAAAAGGAACTTAGGTTTAGGCATAAAGGGGAGGGACAGGTTAAGGTTAGGGAAAGGAATCTGGGCCGGGGGTAGGGCTGCCTACCTCTCATTGAGGCCCCTGGGAACTAAAGTCCCTAATTTAGTGATCCAATTGTGTTCAATTTTGCGTCTGACCTTAACCGTCCAATTCGAATTTGCCTCCAAAATCGTGGCTCTTAAATTTGGCCATCCATGCTCCACAAAGTGTTTGACCAGGGGATTGTTCAAATTCTTCTGGTTGATAACATTGTATCTATGTTGTGTGAAACGGACCAGAAGTGTGTTCCCCGTCTCCCCCACATACTGCAAAGAGCATTTCATGCATCTGATTAGATAGATACAGTTTCTGGTGTGTACATTTGTGCCCGCCTGTGTTTTGAACACCTCTTTGGTTGTGTTGTTTTGCACTGTTTTATAATGCCTGTGGAAACTGTCTAGCTTTCTGGATTTGGGCGGGTTCAAAGGCCTTAATTTGGACCTGACCAGAAAGTCCCTTAAGTTTTTATTTCTCCTGTAGGCGGCAATAAGCCTGTAGTCTTTCAAAAAAGCATTTCCTCCCGAGCGAGTGAAGTTGTTTTTCAGTTTATGGACAAAAGATACGTTTGCTTCTGAATATGTGACCACAATCGCCAGAGTCGAGTCAACGCAAATGGGTTTGACCTCCTCGAATGTTTTGAGGGCCCTGCGCAGCGTGGTGGCTGTGTAGCCCCTATTCAGAAGAGACGAAAAAAGAACTTTGACAGCGGCTTTAAAGTCCTCCTGTCTTGTGCAGATTCTCTTAAATCTCAGCAGCTGAGACTTTACTAGGCCCGCAAATGTATGTTTTGGATGATAACTTGACCTGTAAAGAAGCGAGTGACTATCAGTCTCTTTGAAGAACACTTTGATGTCCAGTTTGAGTGTGTCTGTGAAGTGTGGCCCTTTAAAAGTTGTCGTATCAAGAAAATCGATAGAGTTTGAACTCAGTGTTGCTGTGAGATTAATTGAATCGCTATACTGGTTCAATTTGTCTGCAGTCAAAATGAACGACTTGGAGAGGTTGAGTACCGTCTTTGACCCCGTAACCTCTGAGGTTTTTAAGGGGTCATCGAGTTTAAATGGGCTAGCCAATGCTGAAACATGTGCTCAGCCGTGGATTTGGTCCAATGAATATGATCTTTCTCTGTGGAGAAAGCTGTTCTAGAGAGCTGAGGAATGTGATCATAGTAAGTCACAATAAAGTCATTTATATCACTCAAAGCACTCTGTTCCTGACGTGTTAAAGAGCGCGAGAAATTGAGAATCGGGATTAGTACTCGGGCCTTTGGAAAAGCCACTGAGGCCACGAGGAGAACTTTCTTTATTTGTGGGATGGTTACTTTCTCTGTATCTAGAGATTTATGATTGATGCCAAAAGAAAGAACAAGCTTCTCTACATCATGTGAGACGGGAGTGCGTGCCAACAAGGCTTCCGCGTGTTCAAATCTGGCGCCCGGGTAACTCTCAATTTGGATATGCGACTCTTTGTAAATAGGGAATCTAGAAAGATTAGAATCTCCAATGAAAATCCATTTTTTGCGGGGTT
Organism: Zingel zingel; assembly: GCA_023566125.1. Lineage (NCBI taxonomy): Eukaryota > Metazoa > Chordata > Actinopteri > Perciformes > Percidae > Zingel > Zingel zingel. The sequence goes on along the minus strand of CM042323.1, from coordinate 37,648,658 downwards.
GTAAAAACCAGTCGTTCATTTTGTCACTGACCGTGTTATGTCTGAGAGGTGAAAACTCTGTCTGAGTCTTAGGTGTGGCAAAAGTCAGTCTGCTCTGTAGGCGTGATTTATTGAATGGTCCTATATTCCCAAATGGCGAAGTACCTTTTGAGATGAGCATGCCACGGGGTGGCCGCACAGCCACCTCCTCTGGAGTTTCCTCATCCGAAATCGTGATGCTGGGGGGTGCTTGGGTCGACAGACCTTCTTTGGGGGCATCGGTGGCCACCGATGCATCATCTGGCGACTGGGGATCCTGAGGCTGAGCCGTCGCGTGTTCCGGTGGGTCGACTGTGGCATCAACTGCGGCCTCAGAAGTCGTCTCAGGTGCAGGAGGGTCGATGGGGGCCTGGAAGAGCTGAGGAGAAGAGGAGGGGGAGAAAGGGTTAAGGGGAGAGAGGGGAAAAGGGAGAGGGGAGGTGGGGGGAGAGGGAAGGGGAGAAAAGCGGGTTAAGGGTGGTGGAGAGGGCCCCCTCGGCTCACTCCGCTCCTCCGGCCCCGTCGCCTCCATCCGCTGCTCCAGGTCTCTGGGAACGCGATGCACGTCTGCCGTCACTTGCAGCGTTCCAGATGTGGAGGTCGGTCTCGTGATGGTCTGCCGTACCCTCGGTGGGCGTTGGGGTAGCTGCAGTGTGGAGGCTTGAGGTCCCTCGTCATCGTACCAGTTCTGCTGCAGTGTCGGGCGTGTCGGCTGTGCGGTCCTGTCCTCACTCTCTCGTACTTCAACCACTCTGTTCTCCATTTCAGGTAAGGCAGGTGTGTGTGACCGTGTGACAGGTTGTGTAGTTGGCCTGGTGCGTGACCTCAAAGCGTCCCTGATTTTAGTGTAAACAGATTCAAGAGTTTCACGCGCCAATTTGTGGCCATAATGGCTGCGTGTCCACGCTGCGGCTATATCATAATTTTGTTGCCAATCGTCCATTTTCAACTGAACCAGAATGCGTAG
>CM042323.1:37625839-37630839 GCA_023566125.1 Zingel zingel | reverse complement strand
AGGACTTTTAGCGTGTATAGAGCCAGCATATTTCCACCAGACTCCATGTAAATAATCAGGACTTTTAGCGTGTATAGAGCCAGCATATCTCCACCAGACTCCATGTAAATAATTAGGACTTTTAGCGTGTATAGAGCCAGCATATCTTCACCAGACTCCATGTAAATAATCAGAACTTTTAGCGTGTATAGAGCCAGCATATTTCCGCCAGACTCCATGTAAATAATCAGAACTTTTAGCGTGTATAGAGCCAGCATATCTCCACATGTAAATGGGTGAATTAAGGGTTTATTTCAACCAAACCAGAGTGGTGATTGTTGGAACAGTGGAAAGATGAACCAAGACGGCTTTTGATAGTTTGATTTAGTTTCTGTCCACTGTGAATGAAGTGTGTTTTACGATGATAAAAGTCCTGATTATTTACATGGAGTCTGGTGGGGTTTGGGACCATGATTTTCGACCTCTGCATGTGTGGGTCAGCGTGTCGCCGGTCTTCATGCTGAGCGTCAGAGTTCGGTTGCTCTGCAGGAAAACAGTTTGTTCAGCTGCAGTTTGTCCCACTTTCACTAAGTTCATCAAATCACATTTATCCCTACGAGGTCACACTTTGCTTTAAGTTTTTAATGCTTCTTTCCAACATTTTGTCAGTTTTTGACTCTTTTCTGATAATTCAGTAATTTGTGACTCTTTGTATGTTCGTCCGTTCTGAGTTCATAACCAGCCAGAGTCTAAAGAAGCTCTGCATCAGAATGTGTTCAGATGGGAACGTGTGAATCAGGAACAGCTTCCAGATTCACACGTTCACATCAGGAACAGCTTCCCGATTCACACGTTCACATCAGGAACAGCTTCCAGATTCACACGTTCACATCAGGAACAGCTTCCAGATTCACACGTTCACATCAGGAACAGCTTCCAGATTCACACGTTCACATCAGGAACAACTTCCCGATTCACACGTTCACATCAGGAACAGCTTCCAGATTCACACGTTCACATCAGGAACAACTTCCCGATTCACACGTTCCCATCAGGAACAACTTCCCGATTCACACGTTCACATTCATATCAGGATATTCTTGACCAAATACCTCGATATGGATATTGCGGCGATATTCTAGGGTTGACTATTGGTGCTTTAACAGAATATCTTCACACTGAGATGTTAGATGAATAATCATCAGTAATGTGGACGTAATGTCTAACTGGGGAAAAGACAAATAACAGAACAGCTGGACCAGTCTGGTGAGATCAGAGAATGACATCACTTTACCGTAACACAGCCTTTAACACCAAGACACTTATGTCATATCACGATATCACGATATCCAAAATCTAAGACCATATCTAGTCTCATATCACGATATCCAAAATCTAAGACCATATCTAGTCTCATATCACGATATCACGATATCCAAAATCTAAGACCATATCTAGTCTCATATCACGATATCACGATATCCAAAATCTAAGACCATATCTAGTCTCATATCACGATATCCAAAATCTAAGACCATATCTAGTCTCATATCACGATATCACGATATCCAAAATCTAAGACCATATCTAGTCTCATATCACGATATTCGATATGATATCCATATATCGCCCAGCCCTGATCACATCCAACAGCTTTCATTCAATTTCAGAACACTTTTCTGTTGACGGTTATGTTAATTTGAAGATGTTTTTTTAATACCTCTTGACACTGTGTCAGGTGTCTTAGTTTGAGTCGACGGGAAGTGTGTGTGTGTGTGTGTGTGTGTGTGTGTGTGTGTGTGTGTGTGTGTGTGTGTGTGTGTGTGTGTGTGTGTGTGTGTGTGTGTGTGTGTGTGTGTGTGTGTGTGTGTGTGTGTGTGTGTGTGGAGGGTAGTAAATGAAGCAGACGTCTCTGTTGGAAACTGGTCCTCATTTGACCGATCACATCACTCGGAGCTCTGACCCGTCACTAAGGCTGTTAGTCTGACGTACTGTAGGGTACCTGAGGCCGTGTGTGTGAGAATCTGTGTGTGTGTGTGAGAATCTGTGTGTGTGTGTACCTCCTCTCCTCCATTAGTCTCCCCTGTTAGCGTGCTGTAACTGTATTCAGTGTTAGATTCATACTCTGTGTGTGTGTGTGTGTGTGTGTGTGTGTGTGTGTGTGTGTGTGTGTGTGTGTGTGGGAGTTGGTTTGTTTCCGTCACAGCCGCCTGTTTAAACCTGCAGGAGAAGAAAAGACTTTGTCCACTTGACATTTAAATATCGTCGTGACGATGAGTGGAAAGTTTACCCTGCAGACGTGTGACGGCGTGAAGACTGTCTAACACTGAAGGCGTTCACACACCCAGGACGGGTTTCTTCACGCCATTCATTTGCATTTTAACATGTTTTATAAACGGAAGGTTTTGTAGCAGAACGGATATTATGACACTGGCCCTTTAAATCAGCTCCGTAACACCAAGACACACACACACACACACACACACACACACACACACACACACACACACACACACACACACACACACACCAAGGGGGTCAGCTTCTCCTCGGACCACGTAGCTCCTATGGCGCCATGTTGATGCTACCAAGCCATCAGCTCCCGTTAGCATCCCATTGACTGCCATTCATTCTGATGCTACCAAGCCATCAGCTCCCGTTAGCATCCCATTGACTGCCATTCATTCTGATGCTACCAAGCCATCAGCTCCCGTTAGCATCCCATTGACTGCCATTCATTCTGATGCTACCAAGCCATCAGCTCCCGTTAGCATCCCATTGACTGCCATTCATTCTGATGCTACCAAGCCATCACCTCCCGTTAGCATCCCATTGACTGCCATTCATTCTGATGCTACCAAGCCATCAGCTCCCGTTAGCATCCCATTGACTGCCATTCATTCTGATGCTACCAAGCCATCAGCTCCCGTTAGCATCCCATTGACTGCCATTCATTCTGATGCTACCAAGCCATCAGCTCCCGTTAGCATCCCATTGACTGCCATTCATTCTGATGCTACCAAGCCATCACCTCCCGTTAGCATCCCATTGACTGCCATTCATTCTGACGTCACTTTGACAGAGAATAACTTTACATCTGAAGCGTTTAAAGACTCTATTTGTCCGTTGTTTATTTCTAAAGAAACACGACAATGTATAAAAGGCTCCATTACCTTGTAGCTCACGTTATGGCTCCGTAGCAGACGTTGTTATAAAAATAGGCTAACGATTGGGTCATAACCACGAGACTTACTGTCTCATAGTAGAGGAATTACCGTATAGTACAGGAGAAGCTCTCAGGCAGTTTGGACTTCCATTAGCTGTTTAAGTGTAATTACTAATGTTAACTATCATGTTAGTGATCGGTAATTAGCCTGTGCCTATGTTATCTCCTTACATATACCTACGCTCTCCGTCTCTGCTAGATTGGGAATGATTGAGATTTCTCTTGGCACAGCTACCAGAAGACTTCCAACTTTCAGACAGGTTGCTCACGTCACATCTACGTCTTCAAGCTCAGTTGGAGGCTGCTCAGTAACGCTCAGCCATCACCGGAAAAGAGACTCCACTGGTCTCCGTCCAGAGACACGGGACCTGCTGGTCCAGGTTATATACGGGACCTGCTGGTCCAGTATATATACTGTCTATAGGACTAACTAGTACCTGAGAGGGGCCTGCTGGTCCAGTATATATACTGTCTATAGGACTAACTAGTACCTGAGAGGGACCTGCTGGTCCAGTATATATACTGTCTATAGGACTAACTAGTACCTGAGAGGGACCTGCTGGTCCAGTGTATATATACAGTCTATGTGTAATACGCAGTATGCTCCCAGCGGACGCCGTCCTACACCGTTGAAAGCGTTGGAGTAGAAATGAAATGGTGGAGAGAACGACTCCGAATGTCCAATTCTCTACGACACGTGTCAAACTCGAGGCCCGCGGGCCACATCCGGCCCCTTGCAGATTTAGATCCGGCCCGTACACCAGTTTGGGTTTACAACGCATTCTGGCCCGCCTAGTTGTGCACCAAACCAAAAACGCAGGAACGTGTTTTTTAAAGTGCAATTACGTGATATTCACGGCATATATTTGGCAGATTTGCCGACTCGGAGACTCAAGAGTTTCATATTCAGGCTGAATGCTGAGATGGCTTCGTACGCCTTCATGTCTGAGGAAGCCCCAAAAGGTTGGAGCAAAAATGAGGAAGAAAGCTGCCAAATGTGTTTAAAAGTGACCCGCAGTAACAAAAGCACGTCAGTGACCTGTCCATGTCTGGCCCCCGCTCCACGACCTCTCTCTGAGGGTCTAGAGACACGAACGAATGAATGACGTCAGGTCACTTCAGCTAGCAAGCTCAGGCTAGCTAACTAGTTAGGGTTAGCTAACGTCAGCTAGCAAGCTCAGGCTAGCTAACTAGTTAGGGTTAGCTAACGTCAGCTAGCAAGCTCAGGCTAGCTAACTAGTTAGGGTTAGCTAACGTCAGCTAGCGAGCTCAGGCTAGCTAACTAGTTAGGGTTAGCTAACGTCAGCTAGCGAGCTCAGGCTAGCTGACGTTAGCTCAAGCTAGCTGATGTTAGCTAATCGACGCTAACTGGTTAGCGTCGATTAGCTAACGTGAGCGATTGTATTAACCTGCCCTAATTCCGTTGGGAAATCATGAAAATGAAGAAGAAGACTTTAATCTTCTTCCTGTTCTTCAGGGTTCAAGTTGAAGCACTTCCTGCGGGACGGCGAGACTCTGACGGCGTTCCTGCTGAGAAACGCTTCGCTGTCCGAGCACGACGTCCAGCAGATCACAGACGCCGACGTCGACCTGGAGAAGGTCAGCACACCGTCTGTCTGTCTGTCAGCACGCCGTCTGTCTGTCTGTCAGCACGCCGTCTGTCTGTCTGTCTGTCTGCACGCCGTCTGTCTGTCTGTCTGTCTGCACGCCGTCTGTCTGCCTGTCTGTCTGTCTGCACGCCATCTGTATGTCTGCACGCCATCTGTCTGTCTGTCTGTCTGTCTGTCTGCACGCC
>CM042323.1:37618339-37620839 GCA_023566125.1 Zingel zingel | reverse complement strand
TAACCCCCCCCCCCCCCCGCTCTAGTTACTCACTCTGCTCTAGTTACTGTAGTTACTCTAGTTACTGTAGTTGCTCTAGTTACTCTAGTTACTCTAGTTACTCTAGTTACTGTAGTTGCTCTAATTACTGTAGTTACTGTAGTTACTCTAGTTACTGTAGTTGCTCTAATTACTGTAGTTACTCTAGTTACTCTAGTTACTCTAGTTACTGTAGTTACTCTAGTTACTCTAGTTACTTTAGTTACTTTAGTTACTCTAGTTACTCTAGTTACTGTAGTTACTGTAGTTGCTCTAGTTGCTTTAGTTACTGTAGTTACTTTAGTTGCTCTAGTTGCTCTAGTTGCTCTAGTTACTTTAGTTACTCTAGTTACTCTAGTTGCTCTAGTTACTCTAGTTACTTTAGTTACTGTAGTTACTGTAGTTTCTCTAGTTGCTTTAGTTACTCTAGTTACTCTAGTTGCTCTAGTTGCTCTAGTTACTGTAGTTGCTCTAGTTACTCTAGTTACTCTAGTTGCTCTAGTTACTGTAGTTGCTCTAGTTACTCTAGTTGCTCTAGTTGCTCTAATTACTGTAGTTGCTCTAGTTACTGTAGTTACTTTAGTTACTGTAGTTGCTCTAGTTGCTTTAGTTACTGTAGTTACTGTAGTTTCTCTAGTTACTGTAGTTACTCTAGTTACTGTAGTTGCTCTAGTTACTCTAGTTACTGTAGTTGCTCTAGTTACTGTAGTTACTCTAGTTACTGTAGTTACTCTAGTTGCTCTAGTTACTCTAGTTACTGTAGTTGCTCTAGTTACTGTAGTTACTGTAGTTACTCTAGTTACTCTAGTTGCTCTAGTTACTCTAGTTACTCTAGTTGCTCTAGTTACTGTAGTTACTCTAGTTACTGTAGTTACTCTAGTTACTCTAGTTACTCTAGTTGCTCTAGTTGCTCTAGTTACTGTAGTTGCTCTAGTTACTGTAGTTGCTCTAGTTACTGTAGTTGCTCTAGTTACTGTAGTTACTCTAGTTACTCTAGTTATAGTTGCTCTAGTTACTGTAGTTACTGTAGTTACTCTAGTTACTGTAGTTACTGTAGTTGCTCTAGTTACTGTAGTTACTGTAGTTGCTCTAGTTACTGTAGTTACTCTAGTTACTGTAGTTACTCTAGTTGCTCTAGTTACTGTAGTTACTGTAGTTACTCTAGTTACTGTAGTTACTGTAGTTGCTCTAGTTACTCTAGTTACTGTAGTTACTGTAGTTGCTCTAGTTACTGTAGTTACTCTAGTTACTGTAGTTACTCTAGTTACTGTAGTTACTGTAGTTACTCTAGTTGCTCTAGTTACTGTAGTTACTGTAGTTACTCTAGTTACTGTAGTTACTGTAGTTGCTCTAGTTGCTCTAGTTACTGTAGTTACTGTAGTTGCTCTAGTTACTGTAGTTACTCTAGTTACTGTAGTTACTCTAGTTGCTCTAGTTGCTCTAGTTACTGTAGTTACTCTAGTTACTCTAGTTGCTCTAGTTGCTCTAGTTACTCTAGTTACTCTAGTTACTCTAGTTACTGTAGTTACTCTAGTTACTGTAGTTACTCTAGTTACTGTAGTTACTGTAGTTGCTCTAGTTACTCTAGTTACTCTAGTTACTCTGCAGAGCCCCAGCCAGCGTTATTCATTAGCTTTAACGGAGTATTATCAGAACACGTCCTCCAGCTTTTATTGTGAAAGGGTCGTTGTGTTTGGAAGCTTGTACTTTCCCAGAATCCCTTTCTGTCTCAATGATGTCCTGACCTGCTGATGTCATCGGACAGAAACAGGAAGTGTCATCTGATAGAAACAGGAAGTGTCATCAGATAGAAACAGGAAGTGACAGTCAGCTGTTGGTGGTGAGTAAGGGTTCATGTTGTAAACACACGGAGCAGCTGACTGCTGACCTCTTCCTCTGGTTTCCATGGAGACCTTCATACAGATATTAGGCTGACTGGCATCAGTACATGGTAGTACTAGTACTGACTAAGCAGTAGTACTAGTATCTGAAGTACTGCGTGTGTGTACTGCGTGCAGCTGGCCGGTATGAGCAGCTGTAGTACTAGTATCTGAAGTACTGCGTGTGTGTACTGCGTGCAGCTGGCCGGTATGAGCAGCTGTAGTACTAGTATCTGAAGTACTGCGTGTGTGTACTGCGTGCAGCTGGCCGGTATGAGCAGCTGTAGTACTAGTATCTGAAGTACTGCGTGTGTGTACTGCGTGCAGCTGGCCGGTATGAGCAGCTGTAGTACTAGTATCTGAAGTACTGCGTGTGTGTACTGCGTGCAGCTGGCCGGTATGAGCAGCTGTAGTACTAGTATCTGAAGTACTGCGTGTGTGTACTGCGTGCAGCTGGCCGGTATGAGCAGCTGTAGTACTAGTATCTGAAGTACTGCGTGTGTGTACTGCGTGCAGCTGGCCGGTCTGAGCAGCTGTAGTACTAGTATCTGAAGTACTGCGTGTGTGTACTGCGTGCAGCTGGCCGGTATGAGCAGCTGTAG
>CM042323.1:37600839-37610839 GCA_023566125.1 Zingel zingel | reverse complement strand
AATAATAATAATAATAATAAGAATAATAAACTTTGGTTCAGACTCTGCTGAAGAACAACGTCACCGCCAGCTTCTTCGGAGCTCAGCTGAGCGGCACCGACTGGACCGTGGCCGACGTCTCCTACTTCCTGTCCAAGCAGGCACCGGACCCCCGCTGGCCGGGCAGCGCCATCACCTGGAGGGAGGTGTTCAACGAGACGGACGAGGCCATCATGAGCATCTCCCGCTTCATGGAGGTAACACCTTTATCTTCTTTAATGCTGCACATATTAATCCATCCGTTATTGTCTGGATGAATGGATTAATGTTACCAGATCACATGATCATTTATCTGTGTGTGTGTGTGTGTGTGTGTGTGTGTGTGTGTGTCAGTGTGTAAACCTGGATAAACTGGAGCCGGTCTCCAGCGAGGAGCGGCTGGTGAACCGGTCCATGGTGCTGCTGGAGGACAGGAAGTTCTGGGCGGGGATCGTGTTCCCGGATGTTGAGCCCAACGCCACCGAGCTGCCGGCCAAACTCAACTACAAGATCCGCATGGACATCGACAACGTGGAGAGGACCAATAAGATCAAAGACGCGTAAGCACACACACACACACACACACACACACACACACACACACACACACACACACACAGATGAAAGTGTTCCTGAGAGCTGTTAAGGGTAATTTCCCTTCATTACCAAACCAACCAGACTCCATGTAAATAATCAGGACTTTTAGCGTGTATAGAGCCAGCATATCTCCACCAGACTCCATGTAAATAATCAGGACTTTTAGCGTGTATAGAGCCAGCATATTTCCACCAGACTCCATGTAAATAATCAGGACTTTTAGCGTGTATAGAGCCAGCATATTTCCACCAGACTCCATGTAAATAATCAGGACTTTTAGCGTGTATAGAGCCAGCATATCTCCACCAGACTCCATGTAAATAATCAGGACTTTTAGCGTGTATAGAGCCAGCATATTTCCACATGTAAATGGGTGAATTAAGGGTTTATTTCAACCAAACCAGAGTGGTGATTGTTGGAACAGTGGAAAGATGAACCAAGATGGCGTTTGATAGTTTTATTTAGTTTCTGTCCACTTTGAATGAGGTGTGTTTTACGATGACAAGAATACTGTTTATTTACATGGAGTCTGGCTCCATCAGAAGATGTTGTACTGTCCCTTTAAGTGTTTTGAAGGTGACCCACTCTGTTGTCTTCCCAGGTACTGGGACCCCGGTCCCCGGGCCGACCCCTTTGAGGACATGCGGTACATCTGGGGTGGGTTTACCTACCTGCAGGACGTTATCGAGCAAGGCATAATCAGAGCCATGACGGGCACCAAGGAGAAGACGGGTGTCTACATCCAGCAGATGCCGTATCCCTGCTACGTAGACGACATGTACGTTTCAGCTGTTCAGACACTACTTTCAGCTGTTTATTTCTACCATGTATTCATTCATTTTAGCTAACTACCTGTTTATACTTCTGTGTTAGCTTGCTAACTAGTTTTCACACTCTAACATGCACAATGTATTATTGCTGATATTTTCTCAGAATATTTCATAATGAGGGCAAAAATCGGAATATTATGTGCATGTAAACGTGGTTATTTTCCTAACATGTCCCCCTGTGTTTCCTCTGTTTCCCCTGTGTTCCCCCGTGTTCCCCCGTGTTCCCCTGTGTTCCTCCTGTTTCTCCTGTGTTCCCGTGTTCCCCCCTGTGTTTCCTCTGTTTCTCCTGTGTTCCCGTGTTCCCCCTGTGTTTCCTCTGTGTTTCTCCTGTGTTCCCGTGTTCCCCCTGTGTCCCCCCTGTGTCCATGTTCCCCCTGTGTTCCCCCTGTGTCCCCCCGTGTTTCCCCTGTGTCCACGTTCCCCCTGTGTTTTCCCCCTGTGTTTTCCCCCCGTGTTCCCCCGTGTTCCCCCTTTGTTCCCCCCGTGTTCCCCCTGTGTTCCCCCTGTGTTCCCCCGTGTTTCCCCTGTGTTTTCCCCCTGTGTTCCCCCTTTGTTCCCCTGTGTTCCCCCTGTGTTCCCCCTGTGTTCCCCCGTGTTTCCCCTGTGTTTTCCCCCTGTGTTCCCCCTGTGTTCCCCCTGTGTCCCCCCTGTGTCCCCCCTGTGTCCCCCCTGTGTTACCCCTGTGTTCCCGTGTTCCCCCTGTGTTCCCCCTGTGTTACCCCCGTGTTACCCCCGTGTTACCCCCGTGTTACCCCTGTGTTCCCCCTGTGTTCCCCCTGTGTTCCCCCTGTGTTCCCCCTGTGTTGCCCCCTGTGTTCCCCTGTGTTTTCCCTGTCTTGCCCCCTGTGTTCCCCCTGTGTTTTCCCTGTGTTCCCGTGTTCCCCCTGTTTCCCCTGTTTCCCCTGTCCCCCCGTGTCCTCCCTGTGTTCCCCCCGTGTTCCCCCCGTGTTCCCCCTGTGTTGCCCCCTGTGTTCCCCTGTGTTTTCCCTGTGTTGCCCCCTGTGTTGCCCCCTGTGTTCCCCCTGTGTTACCCCCGTGTTCCCCCTGTGTTTTCCCTGTGTTGCCCCCTGTGTTCCCCTGTGTTTTCCCTGTGTTGCCCCCTGTGTTCCCCCTGTTCAGCTTCCTGCGGGTGATGAGTCGCTCCATGCCTCTCTTCATGACGCTGGCCTGGATGTACTCGGTGGCGATCATCCTGAAGAGCGTGGTGTACGAGAAGGAGGCTCGGCTGAAGGAGACCATGAGGATTATGGGATTGAACAACGGCATCCTGTGGTTCAGCTGGTTCATCAGCAGCCTGATTCCTCTGCTGGTCAGCGCAGGGCTGCTGGTGCTGCTGCTCAAGGTCACCCCCAAATCATATTCACTCTTATCAATCAGTAGTGCTGTTAGAAACAGAAATAGTGCCGTACATAACAGTGGTTCTCAAGCTTTTTTCAATAATGTTCCCCCTTTGAACAGTTTTTTTAAGCTAAGTACCCCCTAAAGTCTCTATAAAGAGGAACAATACAGCAATAGATACAGCCTTGTACCTGGAAAACATTTAAATGACATTTAGATGAAAAAAGGCGACAAAAACTTAAAAAATTCTGACAAAACCTTGGAAAAAGACGGTAGAAAGAAGTAATGAAGAAAGGAAAGAACAGGTCAGACCAAACGACACAACCTTCAAAATAAAGTGACAAACTTGGAGAAAACAAAGACAGTAGAAGTAACTACAGCCTTGCAGTCCTCCAGAGTACCCCTAGGGGGACACGGACCCCCTGCAGTCCTCCAGAGTACCCCTATGGGGTCACGTACACCCTGCAGTCCTCCAGAGTACCCCTATGGGGTCACGTACCCCCTGCAGTCCTCCAGAGTACCCTTAGGGGTACACGGACCAACTGCAGTCCTCCAGAGTATCCCTAGGGGGACACGTACCAACTGCAGTCCTCCAGAGTATCCCTAGGGGGACACGTACCCCCTGCAGTCCTCCAGAGTACCCTCTGCAGTCCTCCAAAGTACCCTTAGGGGTACACAGACCCCCTGCAGTCCTCCAGAGTACCCCTATGGGGTCACGTACCCCCTGCAGTCCTCCAGAGTACCCCTAGGGGTACACGGACCCCCTGCAGTCCTCCAAAGTACCCTTAGGGGTACACATACCCCCTCCAGTCCTCCAGAGTATCCCTAGGGGGACACGTACCCCCTGCAGTCCTCCAGAGTACCCTTAGGTGTACACGGACCCCCCTGCAGTCCTCCAGAGTACCCTTAGGTGTACACGGACCCCCTCCAGTCCTCCAGAGTACCCTTAGGGGTACACGGACCCCCCTGCAGTCCTCCAGAGTACCCCTATGGGGTCACGTACCCCCATTTGAGATCCACTGTTATATAGTGTGAAAGTTGTCCTTTAATAAAGTTGTGTCTGTGTGTTTTGGGTCCAGAAGGGGAACCTGCTGCCCTACAGCGACCCCGGCGTGGTCTTCCTCTTCCTGGGGTCCTTTGCCGTGGTAACCATCATGCAGTGCTTCCTCCTCAGCACGGCGTTCGCCCGCGCCAACCTGGCGGCCGCCTGCGGAGGGATCATCTACTTCACGCTCTACCTGCCCTACGTGATGTGTGTCGCCTGGCAGGACTACATCGGCTTCGGAGCCAAAGTCTTCGCCGTAAGTCCGTTGTTGTTATGATGCTGTGTTGTTATTGGACAACACACACACGCAGAGACACACACACACACACACACACACACACACGCAGAGACACACACACACACACACACACACACACACACGCAGAGACACACACACACGCAGAGACACACACACACACACACGCAGAGACACACACACACACACACACACACACACACGCAGAGACACACACACACACACACACGCAGAGACACACACACACACACACGCAGAGACACACACACACACACGCAGAGACACACACACACACACACACACACACACACACACACACAGATACACACAGACACACACACACACACACACACACACACACACGCAGAGACACACACACACACACACACACGCAGAGACACACACACACACACAGATACACACACACACGCAGAGACACACACACACACACAGATACACACACACGCAGAGACACACACACACGCAGAGACACACACACACACACGCAGAGACACACACACACACACACACGCAGAGACACACACACACACACGCAGAGACACACACACAGATACACACAGACACACACACACACATGCAGGCAAGCACACACACACACACACACACACACGCAGAGACACACACACAGACACATACATACATACACACACAGAAACACACACACACACACATATGTTTGTTGTTATGATGCTGTGTTGTGATTGGCCAGAGTGAGATATGCCCCCCCCCCCCCCCCCCACCCACCTGCAGAGCCTCCTGTCCCCCGTGGCGTTCGGGTTCGGCTGCGAGTACTTTGCTCTGTTCGAGGAGCAGGGCGTCGGCATCCAGTGGAAGAACCTGGTGTCCAGTCCTCTGGAGGAGGACGACTTCAGCCTCCGCACCGCCATCATCATGATGTACGTCGACTCCTTCCTCTACGGAGTCCTCACCTGGTACATCGAGGCCGTGTTCCCAGGTACACACACACACACACACACACACACACACACACACACACACCTTTAGTAAAGGGTAACTTCTGGATTTTTCAACCTGGGCCCTACTTTCCAATGTTTTTGTGTCTAAGTGCTAGGGGTGTGCAAAAAAATCTATTCACTTTCGAATCGCGATTCAAGCTCTACCCTTTCAAAATCCCTTCATATTTAGAAAATGTTTTTTTTTTTTTGTATGTCTACTGCAATCACATGGGGAAAATTAACTATATTTACATACTGTGAATCGGTTTTTTAATCGAATCTTGAGCCTGAAAATTGGAATCGAATCGTGACATTTTCTGAATCGTGCACCCCTACTAAGTGCATCACACACCGTCAGTTAAGGTCACCCACCAGACTCCATGTAAATAATCAGGACTTTTAGTTGGATAAGGCCAGCATATCTCCACCAGACTCCATGTAAATAATCAGGACTTTTAGTGTGTATAGAGCCAGCATATTTCCACCAGACTCCATGTAAATAATCAGGACTTTTAGTGTGTATAGAGCCAGCATATTTCCACCAGACTCCATGTAAATAATCAGGACTTTTAGCATGTATAGAGCCAGCATATTTCCACCAGACTCCATGTAAATAATCAGGACTTTTAGCGTGTATAGAGCCAGCATATCTCCACCAGACTCCATGTAAATAATCAGGACTTTTAGCGTGTATAGAGCCAGCATATTTCCACCAGACTCCATGTAAATAATCAGGACTTTTAGCGTGTATGGAGTCATCATATTTCCACCAGACTCCATGTAAATAATCAGGACTTTTAGCGTGTATGGAGTCATCATATTTCCACCAGACTCCATGTAAATAATCAGGACTTTTAGCGTGTATGGAGTCATCATATTTCCACCAGACTCCATGTAAATAATCAGGACTTTTAGCGTGTATGGAGTCATCATATTTCCACCAGACTCCATGTAAATAATCAGGACTTTTATCATTGTTCATTCAAAGTGGACAGAAACAAACTGTATCATGTTAAACTAAAAATAAAAGGATCTTACTCTTTAACTAAAAGGTCTATCTCTGTAGGGATCCATCCCATAATGTTGTCAGACACTTAGAATAATAATCTGAGTCTGTCAGCAGCAACAACAGAACTTTTAGTGGACGCTAGCTGATGCTAAACAATCAATATTGAACCAAATTTAAAGATTTTTGTTCCCATCAGTGACTCAGACACAAACATGGAAGAATACGGTCCAGGTTGGAAAGGAATGAAGTTACCCTTTAAGATGTAACATGTGAAAGCCAGCCAGCTTCTCTTATTAAATGTTTACACATATATTGTGATGATTAGTGTGAGTTTTCTGAAGGGGTGTGTGCTGTGTGTCTCAGGTCAGTACGGGATCCCTCGGCCCTGGTACTTCCCCGTCAGTAAGTCCTACTGGTTCGGAGAGAAAGAGGGAAAGTCCAACAGCGTTCCTCTGAGCCGGAGAGAAAACCCAGAAGGTGAGAACGCTGTAATGCAGAGGAACCACACGGGGCGACACACACACACACACACACACACACACACACACACACACACATATATATATATATATATATATATATATATATATATATATATATATATATATATATATATATATATATATATATATATATATGCACGCACACACACCCACATGGACACACACACACACACATATGCACGCACACACACCCACATGGACACACACACACAGACACACACACACACGCACACACTCACACACCCACACGTACACACACACGCGCATGGACACACACACACACACACATGCACACACACGCGCATGCACACACACACACACACACACACACACACACACATATATATATATATGCACGCACACCCACCCACATGGACACACACAGGCACACACACAGACACACACACACACACACACACACACACACACACCCACCCACCCACATATATGCACACACACACACACACACACACACACACACACACACACACACACACACATGCACACACACACACACGCATGCACACACACACACAGACATACAAACACACACAGAAACACACTCTGCAGCTGCCTGACTGACCTGTGAAAACATTACAATAGTCTTAAGTTACTGAAATGGATGCGTGAACACGTTTTTTCTGTCTTGTTGAGACAGAAAAGCCTTTCATTGTATTTTTCAGCTGGTAATAAGCAGATTTAGTAATTACACTAAGATTTCTGGCTTTTTTTTTAATGTTCATTTGCTTTTTTTAATTACTTTTCTCTTATGCAAAACCGCTATTTTGTATATATTTGTGTCTGTATTTATTGTATATTATTATATCAATGTTTAATATGTTTGTCTGCACCAATCACCTAGGTAGATTCCACGTAAGTGTAACTTATTGTGGCAATAAAGACGTTTCTGATTGTGAAAGTGAGCACTGACCTTTAAGACTTTTATTGTGAAACTCTGCGGCTTCCTGTGTGTGTTTTGCAGCGGTGTGCATCGAGGAGGAGCCGGCTCACCTGGAGCCCGGCGTCTACATCGAGAACCTGGTGAAGGTTTACCGCCACGGGAAGAAGCTGGCGGTGGACGGACTCACGCTCGGCTTCTACGAGGGGCAGATCACGTCCTTCCTGGGACACAACGGAGCTGGGAAAACAACCACCATGTGAGTAACGAGTCACAGGGACACGAAAAGGCTTCTAGAGACAATACATCAGGAGACATTTCTAAAAGTTTTCTAAGAAGAATCCACATCACAAGTCAGTCAGTCTGACATTTATTTAATTAGTAAAGAAGAACATAACAATTGTTTGTATGTTAATGTGAATGCTGTTGTCCCTATAGGTCCATCCTGACATATCCAGTTTGTTAATGTGAATGCTGTTGTCCCTATAGGTCCATCCTGACATATCCAGTATGTTAATATGAATGCTGTTGTCCCTATAGGTCCATCCTGACATATCCAGTATGTTAATATGAATGCTGTTGTCCCTGCAGGTCCATCCAGACCGTTCCAGTTTGTTAATGTGAATGCTGTTGTCCCTGCAGGTCCATCCTGACAGATCCAGTATGTTAATGTGAATGCTGTTGTCCCTGCAGGTCCATCCAGACTGATCCAGTATGTTAATGTGAATGCTGTTGTCCCTGCAGGTCCATCCAGACTGATCCAGTATGTTAATGTGAATGCTGTTGTCCCTGCAGGTCCATCCTGACTGATCCAGTATGTTAATGTGAATGCTGTTGTCCCTGCAGGTCCATCCAGACCGTTCCAGTATGTTAATGTGAATGCTGTTGTCCCTGCAGGTCCATCCAGACCGTTCCAGTATGTTAATGTGAATGCTGTTGTCCCTGCAGGTCCATCCAGACTGATCCAGTATGTTAATGTGAATGCTGTTGTCCCTGCAGGTCCATCCTGACGGGTCTGTTCCCTCCCACCTCTGGCACCGCCTACATCCTGGGCAGAGACATCCGGACGGAGCTGAGCGCCATCAGACAGAGTCTGGGAGTCTGTCCTCAACACAACGTCCTCTTCAGCATGTGAGTCTCCTGCACCACTCATAAAGTCATAGTATAGTATGTCGGAAAAGGTCAAAGTCACATAATGGTATGTCAAAAAAAGTCAACCTCCCCCCCTCTAGTCCTCTCTACCATACACACCTACAGCCCCCCCCTCTAGTCCTCTCTACCATACACACCTACAGCCCCCCCCTCTAGTCCTCTCTACCATACACACCTACAGCCCCCCCCTCTAGTCCTCTCTACCATACACACCTACAGCCCCCCCCTCTAGTCCTCTCTACCATACACACCTACAGCCCCCCCCTCTAGTCCTCTCTACCATACACACCTACAGCCCCCCCTCTAGTCCTCTCTACCATACACACCTACAGCCCCCCCCTCTAGTCCTCTCTACCATACACACCTACAGCCCCCCCCTCTAGTCCTCTCTACCATACACACCTACAGCCCCCCCCTCTAGTCCTCTCTACCATACACACCTACAGCCCCCCCCTCTAGTCCTCTCTACCATACACACCTACAGCCCCCCCCTCTAGTCCTCTCTACCATACACACCTACAGCCCCCCCCTCTAGTCCTCTCTACCATACACACCTACAGCCCCCCCCTCTAGTCCTCTCTACCATACACACCTACAGCCCCCCCCTCTAGTCCTCTCTACCATACACACCTACAGCCCCCCCCTCTAGTCCTCTCTACCATACACACCTACAGCCCCCCCCTCTAGTCCTCTCTACCATACACACCTACAGCCCCCCCCTCTAGTCCTCTCTACCATACACACCTACAGCCCCCCCCTCTAGTCCTCTCTACCATACACACCTACAGCCCCCCTCTCTAGTCCTCTCTACCATACACACCTACAGCCCCCCCCTCTAGTCCTCTCTACCATACACACCTACAGCCCCCCCCTCTAGTCCTCTCTACCATACACACCTACAGCCCCCCCCTCTAGTCCTCTCTACCCATACACACCTACAGCCCCTCCCTCTAGTCCTCTCTACCATACACACCTACAGCCCCCCCCTCTAGTCCTCTCTACCATACACACCTACAGCCCCCCCTCTAGTCCTCTCTACCATACACACCTACAGCCCCCCCCTCTAGTCCTCTCTACCATACACACCTACAGCCCCTCCCTCTAGTCCTCTCTACCATACACACCTACAGCCCCCCCTCTAGTCCTCTCTACCATACACACCTACAGCCCCCCCCTCTAGTCCTCTCTACCATACACACCTACAGCCCCTCCCTCTAGTCCTCTCTACCATACACACCTACAGCCCCCCCCTCTAGTCCTCTCTACCATACACACCTACAGCCCCCCCCTCTAGTCCTCTCTACCATACACACCTACAGCCCCCCCCTCTAGTCCTCTCTACCATACACACCTACAGCCCCCCCCTCTAGTCCTCTC
>CM042323.1:37575839-37590839 GCA_023566125.1 Zingel zingel | reverse complement strand
ACGCGTTGTTTGGTTGTGACCCGTCAGAGAGCCGAGAGACGGACTGGCTCAGCTCTTCAGACGGGAAAGGCTCGTATCAGGTGAAGGGCTGGAGTCTGAAGAAGCAGCAGTTTGTGGCTCTGATGTGGAAACGATTCCTCAACGCTCGACGCTCCCGCAAGGGCTTCTTCGCTCAGGTACACTCACATGTTGATATATCAGACATGGGGGACTTCGAGTCACATGACTTGACTTGAGTCAGACTCGAGTTGCACATTTTCGGACTTGAGACTTGCTTGATAAACATTCATAAAAGACTTGACTTTGACTTGTGTCAAATGACTTGAAATGACTTGACTTTCCGTTTAATAAATGTTTGCGGCACCTCTGATTCATAACTTAATAACTTTATAAGTATAACTAGTAGAAACATACGGTCTTTTGGAGCTAAACGCTAACAGTCGCCCCGCTCTGCTGTCGTCTTCGGTGTCTTCCTAGCCCTTACAGAAGGTTTTGTATCCAGCCTGGAAGTCCAGAGTTTTTTGGGGTCTTTGTGCAATTAATCCAAACTGTTACATCCAAGATTGATACACTGGATGTCCATAATTTATGATTTTCCGGCTGTTTATCTCCGCCGAACGCCACTAGCTCTGATGCAAACCATCCATTTTGTTTCCCATGATGCTTTGGAAGATGCTTGTTTTTGTCTTGTAAACCAATGGAAGGCAGGTCCGTCCAAAAAAACTTTTTGTATAATTTGACTTGGACTTGCTTGAGACTTGCCCATGTGTGACTTACTCCCATCTCTGTTATCTCTATATAATCAGATATGGATTGAGATATTACATACATATATACATATGTACTGTATATATGATGTATCTAAGTGTCCTGTAGGCGTGTGCAGTTTTTAGTTTCCATGTGTTTTGCAGATTGTTCTCCCGGCGGTGTTCGTGTGCATCGCGCTGGTCTTCAGTGTCATCGTCCCTCCGTTTGGGAAGTATCCGAGTCTGGAGCTGCAGCCCTGGATGTACGAGGACCAGGTCACCTTCATCAGGTAACGGTCCCCAAAAGCACCTTTATCCGGTAACCTTCATCAGGTAACTGGCTCCAAAAACTCTTTCGCCAGGTACACAACCAAGGGGGTAAGCATCTGTCAACAACTTGTACCTCCTATGGCGCCATTCTGATGCTACCAAGCCATCAGCTCCCGTTAGCATCCCATTGACTGCCATTCATTCTGATGCTACCAAGCCATCACCTCCTGTTAGCATCCCATTGACTGCCATTCATTCTGATGCTACCAAGCCATCAGCTCCCGTTAGCATCCCATTGACTGCCATTCATTCTGATGCTACCAAGCCATCACCTCCCGTTAGCATCCCATTGACTGCCATTCATTCTGACGTCACTTTGACAGAGAATAACTTTACATCTGAAGCGTTTAAAGACTCTATTTGTCCGTTGTTTATTTCTAAAGAAACACGACAATGTATAAAAGGCTCCATTACCTTGTAGCTCACGTTATGGCTCCGTAGCAGACGTTGTTATAAAAATAGGCTAACGATTGGGTCATAACCACGAGACTTACTGTCTCACAGTAGAGGAATTACCGTATAGTCCAGGAGAAGCTCTCAGGCAGTTTGGACTTCCATTAGCTGTTTAAGTGTAATTACTAATGTTAACTATCATGTTAGTGATCAGTAATTAGCCTGTGCCTATGTTATCTCCTTACATATACCTACGCTCTCCGTCTCTGCTAGATTGGGAATGATTGAGATTTCTCTTGGCACAGCTACCAGAAGACTTCCAACTTTCAGACAGGTTGCTCACGTCACATCTACGTCTTCAAGCTCAGTTGGAGGCTGCTCAGTAACGCTCAGCCATCACCGGAAAAGAGACTTCACTGGTCTCCGTCGAGTGAAACGGGACCTGCTGGTCCAGTATATATACTGTCTATAGGACTAACTAGTACCTGAGAGGGACCTGCTGGTCCAGTATATATACAGTCTATAGGACTAACTAGTACCTGAGAGAGACCTGGTGGTCCAGTATATATACTGTCTATAGGACTAACTAGTACCTGAGAGGGACCTGCTGGTCCAGTATATATACTGTCTATAGGACTAACTAGTACCTGAGAGGGACCTGGTGGTCCAGTATATATACTGTCTATAGGACTAACTAGTACCTGAGAGGGACCTGGTGGTCCAGTATATATACTGTCTACAACTGTCGCTAATTAATGTTTGTGTGTGTGTGTGTGTGTGTGTGTGTGTGTGTGTGTGTGTGTGTGTGTCTTAGTGATGATGCACCCAGAGACGCCAACATGCAGAAGTTACTTGGCGCTCTGTTGGACGCGCCAGGCTTCGGGACCCGCTGCATGGACGGACATCCCATCCCGTAAGAACACATGACTTTAATAAATCTAAATGTGTAATAACTGGATGCTGTTTTTAAACATCCTAGGGCCGGATCTAAGTGAAAAAGTGAAAAAAGTTGGAAAAAGTGAAAAATGTTGGAAAAAGTGAAAAATGTTGGAAAAAGTGAAAAATGTTGGAAAATGAGAAATGTTGGAAAAATTTAAAAAAGTTAAAAAAGTGAAAAATGTTGGAAAAAGTGAGAAATGTTGGAAAAACTGAAAAATGTTGGAAAAAGTGAAAAATTTTTGGAAAAAGTGAAAAAATTTTGGAAAAAGTGAAAAATTTTGGAAAAAGTGAAAAATTTTGGAAAAATTGAAAAATGTTAGAAAAAGTGAGAAATGTTGGAAAAAGTGAAAAATGTTGGAAAAAGTGAGAAATGTTGGAAAAAGTGAGAAATGTTGGAAAAAGTGAACAATTTTGGAAAAAGTGAGAAATATTGGAAAAAGTGAAAAATTTTGGAAAAATTGAAAAATGTTAAAGTGAAAAATTTTGGAAAAAGTGAAAAATTTTGGAAAAAGTGAGAAATGTTGGAAAAAGTGAGAAATGTTGGAAAAAGTGAGACATTTTGGAAAAAGTGAAAAATTTTGGAAAAATTGAAAAATGTTGGAAAAAGTGAGAAATGTTGGAAAAAGTGAAAAATTTTGGAAAAAGTGAAAAATGTTGGAAAAAGTGAAAAATTTTGGAAAAAGTGAGAAATATTGGAAAAAGTGAAAAATTTTGGAAAAATTGAAAAATGTTGGAAAAAGTGAAAAATTTTGGAAAAAGTGAGAAATTTTGGAAAAAGTGAGAAATATTGGAAAAAGTGAAAAATTTTGGAAAAATTGAAAAATGTTAAAGTGAGAAATTTTGGAAAAAGTGAGAAATGTTGGAAAAAGTGAGAAATATTGGAAAAAGTGAAAAATTTTGGAAAAATTGAAAAATGTTAAAGTGAGAAATTTTGGAAAAAGTGAGAAATGTTGGAAAAAGTGAAAAATGTTGGAAAAAGTGAAAAATGTTGGAAAAAGTGAAAAATGTTGGAAAAAGTGAGAAATGTTGGAAAAAGTGAGACATTTTTGGAAAGTGCAATTTTTTGGAAAAAGTGAGACATTTTTGGAAAAAGTTAAAAATGTTTAAAAAAGTGAAAAATTTTGGAAAAAGTGAAAAATCTTTAAAAAAGTGAAAAATGTTAAAGTGAAAAATTTTGGAAAAAGCTTTTTTATTTTTGAAAAAAGTGACAAAAAAACATCAAACATCGCCAAAGGTGACAGAAACTAAAAAATTGGCAAAAACATAATTAAAAAAAACACCAAAAAAGTGACAAAAAAAACTGGAAAGAATGTGACAAAAAAATTGCAGGTTGACGGGACGACAACACCAGAGTTAGGTTAAAAAATTTTGGAAAAAGTGAGAAATATTGGAAAAAGTGAAAAATTTTGGAAAAATTGAAAAATGTTAAAGTGAGAAATTTTGGAAAAAGTGAGAAATGTTGGAAAAAGTGAGAAATATTGGAAAAAGTGAAAAATTTTGGAAAAATTGAAAAATGTTAAAGTGAGAAATGTTGGAAAAAGTGAAAAATGTTGGAAAAAGTGAGAAATGTTGGAAAAAGTGAGAAATGTTGGAAAAAGTGAACAATTTTGGAAAAAGTGAGAAATATTGGAAAAAGTGAAAAATTTTGGAAAAATTGAAAAATGTTAAAGTGAAAAATTTTGGAAAAAGTGAAAAATTTTGGAAAAAGTGAGAAATGTTGGAAAAAGTGAGAAATGTTGGAAAAAGTGAGACATTTTGGAAAAAGTGAAAAATTTTGGAAAAATTGAAAAATGTTGGAAAAAGTGAGAAATGTTGGAAAAAGTGAAAAATTTTGGAAAAAGTGAAAAATGTTGGAAAAAGTGAGAAATATTGGACAAAGTGAAAAATGTTGGAAAAAGTGAAAAATTTTGGAAAAAGTGAGAAATATTGGAAAAAGTGAAAAATTTTGGAAAAATTGAAAAATGTTGGAAAAAGTGAAAAATTTTGGAAAAAGTGAAAAATGTTAAAGTGAGAAATTTTGGAAAAAGTGAGAAATGTTGGAAAAAGTGAGAAATATTGGAAAAAGTGAAAAATTTTGGAAAAATTGAAAAATGTTAAAGTGAAAAATTTTGGAAAAAGTGAAAAATTTTGGAAAAAGTGAGAAATGTTGGAAAAAGTGAGAAATGTTGGAAAAAGTGAGACATTTTGGAAAAAGTGAAAAATTTTGGAAAAATTGAAAAATGTTGGAAAAAGTGAGAAATGTTGGAAAAAGTGAAAAATTTTGGAAAAAGTGAAAAATGTTGGAAAAAGTGAGAAATATTGGACAAAGTGAAAAATGTTGGAAAAAGTGAAAAATTTTGGAAAAAGTGAGAAATATTGGAAAAAGTGAAAAATTTTGGAAAAATTGAAAAATGTTGGAAAAAGTGAAAAATTTTGGAAAAAGTGAAAAATGTTAAAGTGAGAAATTTTGGAAAAAGTGAGAAATGTTGGAAAAAGTGAGAAATATTGGAAAAAGTGAAAAATTTTGGAAAAATTGAAAAATGTTAAAGTGAGAAATTTTGGAAAAAGTGAGAAATGTTGGAAAAAGTGAAAAATGTTGGAAAAAGTGAAAAATGTTGGAAAAAGTGAAAAATGTTGGAAAAAGTGAGAAATGTTGGAAAAAGTGAGACATTTTTGGAAAGTGCAATTTTTTGGAAAAAGTGAGACATTTTTGGAAAAAGTTAAAAATGTTTAAAAAAGTGAAAAATTTTGGAAAAAGTGAAAAATCTTTAAAAAAGTGAAAAATGTTAAAGTGAAAAATTTTGGAAAAAGCTTTTTTATTTTTGAAAAAAGTGACAAAAAAACATCAAACATCGCCAAAGGTGACAGAAACTAAAAAATTGGCAAAAACATAATTAAAAAAAACACCAAAAAAGTGACAAAAAAAACTGGAAAGAATGTGACAAAAAAATTGCAGGTTGACGGGACGACAACACCAGAGTTAGGTTAAGATTCAGTTTCAGAGTCACGTTTGATAAGAGGACACATCTGTTGATGCACCGTCTACAGAAATCGGGGAGGTCGTAATAAAACGATGATGCCCTAGGACGTTCAAGAACTGAATATATTCCACATTACCCCATATCTCTACCCTGTTGACTTCCTGTCCGTCTCTTATCTCCGTCCCCAGAGAGGCTCCATGTACGATGGGCGATGACGGCTGGAGAACTCCTGAGGTCCCTGAAAGCATCATGCAGCTGTTCAGCTCGTCCAACTGGACGATGGACGACCCGTCTCCGGCGTGCGTCTGCAGCTGCGACGGCAACAAGAAGATGCTGCCGGACTGTCCCGCTGGAGCCGGGGGGCTGCCACCATCAGAGGTACATTCACATACTGTATATACATATACGGGATAGATAGATAGATAGATAGATAGATATAGATAATCGTTTTGCTAGTTTGACGGCAGATAAAAGGGTCCGTGTGCCGGGTCATGGTTCTAAAGGGTTGGACTTAGTGTCCTCATTAATCAGAGGTGTGTTCTGGGCGTAACATGCAATCAACCAATCAGAGATCATCTCCCATTCCCTTTAAAAGCCAGGCGCGTTTGGACCTTGGAGCATTGCTGTTATGATGGAGGATTTGCACCGTAATATTTTTATTTGTAATCTTCTGCGCGTGTGTGTGTGTGTGTGTGTGTGTGTGTGTGTGTGTGTGTGTACGAGCCTAGGAGCATTTTACTAATGCTCTGTTAAAATAACAATGAAATGCTGC
The DNA here is from genome assembly GCA_023566125.1 of Zingel zingel. Taxonomy (NCBI): domain Eukaryota; kingdom Metazoa; phylum Chordata; class Actinopteri; order Perciformes; family Percidae; genus Zingel; species Zingel zingel. Next base: position 37,584,699 of record CM042323.1, on the reverse strand, counting down.
GTTATTGACTTTAGACCAGGTTTTTGTTGGTCAATGGTGCCATCACTTCCTGCTGCCTCAAGATAGCAATACTCCCAGAATGCACCTGAACACACCTCCCTGTAAGACCAGCACGCCCAGAATGCACCTGAACACACCTCCCTGTAAGACCAGCACACCCAGAATGCAGTCTGTCTGTCTGTCTGTCTGTCTGTCTGTCTATATATATATATATATATATCTCTGAGAGATTTAATATCATATTTTCTGTACATTAATAAAGTTATATTTTGTACATTAATATATGTACATTATTCTAAAGTTATATTCTGTATATTAATATAAAGTTATGTTCTGTACATTAATAAAAAGTTATATTTTGTACATTAATATATGTACATTATTATAAAGTTATATTCTGCATATTAATATAAAGTTATATCTGTGTTTAGATGAAACTGAGCGCCACCGACTCTCTTCAGAACCTGACGGGGAGAAACATCTCCGACTACCTGGTGAAAACATACGCCGACATCATCGGCAAGAGGTACACAAGTACAGAGTTAATACGCAGACATACACACAAGTACACAGAGTTAATACGCACACATACACACAGGTACACAGAGTTAATACACAGACATACACACAGGTACACAGTTAATACGCACACATACACACAGGTACAGAGTTAACACGCAGACATACACACAGGTACAGAGTTAACACGCAGACATACACACAGGTACAGAGTTAATACACAGACATACACACAGGTACAGAGTTAACACGCAGACATACACACAGGTACAGAGTTAACACGCAGACATACACACAGGTACAGAGTTAATACACAGACATACACACAGGTACAGAGTTAATACACAGACATACACACAGGTACAGAGTTAACACACAGACATACACACAGGTACAGAGTTAATACACAGACATACACACAGGTACAGAGTTAACACGCAGACATACACACAGGTACAGAGTTAATACACAGACATACACACAGGTACAGAGTTAATACACAGACATACACACAGGTACAGAGTTAACACGCAGACATACACACAGGTACAGAGTTAACACGCAGACATACACACAGGTACAGAGTTAATACGCAGACATACACACAGGTACACAGCCTTAATACGCACACATACACACAAGTACACAGAGTTAATACGCAGACATACACACAAGTACACAATTACGCAGACATACACACAAGTACAGAGTTAACACACAGACATACACACAGGTACAGAGTTAACACACAGACATACACACAGGTACAGAGTTAACACACAGACATACACACAGGTACAGAGTTAACACACAGACATACACACAGGTACAGAGTTAATACACAGAAATACAGACATAAATACTCAGTAATACTCAGGTACTAACTGTTTGTGTCGTTCACAGTTTGAAGAACAAAGTTTGGGTGAATGAATTCAGGTCAGTCTTTTTAATTCTTCTCTTCTGCTTTTATTTTGAAATCCAACTGTTTCCTGTTTGTCACGTGTTAATCTGTTTTTTCTCTCTGCAGGTACGGAGGGTTCTCATTGGGCGCCAGGAGCACTCAGGTCCTCCCACCAGCCAATGAGGTCGATGACGCCATCGAGCGAATCAGAAAGATCTTCGAGTTACAGAAGGTACGACTTTATTCACGTATAAAATGTATTAAATTAGTTAATTATTATTCTAAGTGTCTGACAACATTATGGGATGGATCCCTACAGAGATAGACCTTTTAGGTAAGAGGAAGATCCTTTTAGTTTAACATGGAACAGCCCCGAAATCACCATCACCAAACTACACCAGACTCCATGTAAATAATCAGGACTTTTAGCGTGTATAGAGCCAGCATATTTCCACCAGACTCCATGTAAATAATCAGGACTTTTAGCGTGTATAGAGCCAGCATATCTCCACCAGACTCCATGTAAATAATTAGTACTTTTAGCGTGTATAGAGCCAGCATATTTCCACCAGACTCCATGTAAATAATCAGGACTTTTAGCGTGTATAGAGCCAGCATATCTCCACCAGACTCCATGTAAATAATCAGGACTTTTAGCGTGTATAGAGCCAGCATATCTCCACCAGACTCCATGTAAATAATCAGTACTTTTAGCGTGTATAGAGCCAGCATATTTCCACCAGACTCCATGTAAATAATTAGTACTTTTAGCGTGTATAGAGCCAGCATATCTCCACCAGACTCCATGTAAATAATCAGGACTTTTAGCTTGTATAGAGCCAGCATATTTCCACCAGACTCCATGTAAATAATCAGGACTTTTAGCGTGTATAGAGCCAGCATATTTCCACCAGACTCCATGTAAATAATTAGTACTTTTAGCGTGTATAGAGCCAGCATATCTCCACCAGACTCCATGTAAATAATCAGGACTTTTAGCTTGTATAGAGCCAGCATATTTCCACCAGACTCCATGTAAATAATCAGGACTTTTAGCGTGTATAGAGCCAGCATATCTCCACATGTAAATGGTTGAATTAAGGGATTATTTCAACCAAACCAGGGTGGTGATTGTTGGAACAGTGGAAAGATGAACCAAGACGGCTTCTGGTAGTTTGATTTAGTTTCTGTCCACTTTGAATGAAGTGTGTTTTACGATGATAAAAGTCCTGATTATTTACATGGAGTCTGGTGGAGTTTGGTGATGGTGATTTCGGGGCTGTTTCATGTTAAGCTAAAAGGATCTTCCTCTTTAACTAAAAGGTCTATCTCTGTAGGGATCCATCCCATAATGTTGTCAGACACTTAGAATAATAATCTGAGTCTGTCAACAGCAACAACTCTAACTGTAGTGACTCTAACTGCTGCTGAACATTTGTACTTTAATTAATCAGATATTAAGATGAGGTTGTCCGTGTGTTTCAGGGTGCAGCTGCAGATCGATTCCTCGACAATTTGTCCGGTTTCATTAACGGTTTGGACACAAAGAACAACGTCAAGGTAAGACGCAGCTGTGATGTGTTTAAAGGCTCCGGGAAAACAGATTTATAATACACTAAAACAATCAAAACTGTCGTAGAGGGAAAAACATCAACAGGTTAAATCCAAAAGTTATCAGTGTAAATGAAACCGGGAGTTGCGTAACCAAGACACAACCACCAAATTTGTCAAATTTGACCCATTTTCAAAAAGTTTCATAATATGAGCTCTTTAAACACAACGGTTGCCTAGATACTGTTTATATCTACACATCTTTCTGCCTCTTTTATAAACCAGACATTGGCTCAGAATATCTTAATGAACAGACCCAGACACAATCTGGAGATGTTTTACAGTTCTGGTGATCCAGAATCAGAATCTGCAGAATTTAGCGTTTCAGATTTTTTTGGGGCTTTTTTGACGCTTTCAACGCTAAAGTTTTTTGTTTATTTCATTTTTATTTTTTTTAGGGGATTTATTTTTAAAATTCTATATCAGAAATTTGGGGTTTTCAGTGGCCGGGTGGGATCATTGGTAGAGCAGGCGCACATATACTGAGAGGTTTTAGTCCTCGACGCAGAGGTCCAGGGTTCGAGTCCGACCTGTGATGATTTCCTGCATGTCTCCCCCCCCCCCCCCCCCCCCCCTTTCATATATAGCTGTCCTATCCATTAAAGGCGGAAAAGCCCCCAGAAAAATAATCTTAAAAATAAAATTTGGGGTTTTCTTTCAACCAAATTGTCAAAATAATTAAGCTGCCCAGTACCACCACAGTCTGATCTGATCACATTCATACCTGGAAGCTGCCCAGTACCACCACAGTCTGATCTGATCACATTCATACCTGGAAGCTAACATACATTCATACCTGGAAGCTGTCCAGTACCACCACAGTCTGATCTGATCACATTCATACCTGGAAGCTAACATACATTCATACCTGGAAGCTGCCCAGTACCACCACAGTCTGATCTGACCACATTCATACCTGGAAGCTGCCCAGTACCACCACAGTCTGATCTGATCACATTCATACCTGGAAGCTGCCCAGTACCACCACAGTCTGATCTGACCACATTCATACCTGGAAGCTGTCCAGTACTACCACAGTCTGATCTGATCACATTCATACTGGAAGCTGCCCAGTACCACCACAGTCTGATCTGATCACATTCATACTGGAAGCTGCCCAGTACCACCACAGTCTGATCTGATCACATTCATACCTGGAAGCTAACATACATTCATACTGGAAGCTGCCCAGTACCACCACAGTCTGATCTGACCACATTCATACCTGGAAGCTGTCCAGTACTACCACAGTCTGATCTGATCACATTCATACTGGAAGCTGCCCAGTACCACCACAGTCTGATCTGATCACATTCATACTGGAAGCTGCCCAGTAGCCGAGCAGCTCCAGCAGTTGGGGTTAAGGGCCTTGCTCAAGGGCACCTCAGTGGTGGTAATGGGGGGACAAGCGCTGCTCTTTCTCTTTCCCCACCCAGATTTTATCTTGCTGGTGTGGGGATTGAACCGGCGACCTTCCGGTCCCAAGCTCGCTTCTTTTACCTTGAGGCCACTACTCACTGCCCCATGTTGAAAAAGGTGACAAGAAGGTGGCAAAAAAACAACAAAAACATTAAAAATAAGTTTTAATTTTAAATTTGCATGAGTTATATGATCGACAGGAAGACCGTGTGACCCTGTTTATGACATCATCTGTTTATGACATCATCTGCATCATGTAGAACGTGTCTGAGAAATGGTAATATTAATTATTAAAACGTGTCCTCAGATCTGGTTCAACAACAAAGGCTGGCACAGCATCGGCGCCTTCATCAACGTGATGAACAACGGCATCCTGCGCGCCAACCTGCCGCCAGGCCGAGACGCCAGTCGCTACGGCATCAGCGCCTTCAACCATCCTCTGAACCTCACCAAGGAGCAGCTGTCACAGGTCGCTCTGTGAGTACACAGGGAGTACTACACAGGGAGTACTACAGAGTACACAGGAAGTACACAACCATACAGGAATCACACCTGTGTTAAGAGTAGAAGTATTCTCCCATGTCCAGACCCTCCTCCACAGAGCTGTGGAGGAGGGTCTGGCTAGTCTACTCAGCATTCCTGGATGGGAGAATAATAATAATAATGTGCTCTGGTTTATTGGCATTTCTTTCAATCAATCACAATCATCTTGGGCGGTGCTAGGCGCCGGAAGGAGCCTCAGATTGGACAGATGGTCTAGCTAGCTGTCTGGATTTACCCTGCAGAGATCTGAGGAGCAGTTAACCATAGTCCTGTATATAGACTAGGGTAGAGGGATACAGCTGCTGTTCAGAGGGGATACAGCTGCAGGGGAGAGGGGATACAGCTGCAGGGTAGAGGGGATACAGCTGCAGGGGAGAGGGGATACAGCTGCAGGGGAGAGGGGATACAGCTGCAGGGGAGAGGGGATACAGCTGCAGGGTAGAGGGCATACAGCTGCAGGTGAGAGGGCATACAGCTGCAGGGGAGAGGGGATACAGCTGCAGGGGAGAGGGGATACAGCTGCAGGGGAGAGGGGATACAGCTGCAGGGTAGAGGGGATACAGCTGCAGGGTAGAGGGGATACAGCTGCAGGGTAGAGGGCATACAGCTGCAGGGGAGAGGGCATACAGCTGCAGGGTAGAGGGCATACAGCTGCAGGGTAGAGGGGATACAGCTGCAGGGTAGAGGGGATACAGCTGCAGGGTAGAGGGGATACAGCTGCAGGGTAGAGGGGATACAGCTGCAGGGGAGAGGGGATAAGTTTAGGAGAAAGACTGTGGTTTGGTTTCCTGGTTGAAAGTATTAAATTATATTATTGGATTAGCCTAGATTTTGCATAATTTTGCGTAACTTCCGGCCGTAGCTGTATCCTTTCAAATACACCAAAACAAGCAGTCTCTCTGTGTCTAACTCCGCCTCCTGACCGTCTCCAGGGTAACGACCTCTGTGGATGTCCTGGTGTCCATCTGTGTGATCTTCGCCATGTCCTTCGTACCCGCCAGCTTCGTGGTCTTCCTCATCCAGGAGCGAGTCAGCAAAGCCAAACACATGCAGTTCATCAGCGGCGTGCAGCCACTGCTCTACTGGGTGGCCAACTTCATCTGGGACATGGTGAGACACAAAACAAACGCACCCTCAGTGGATCTATATGTGAGTGTAACTGAATCTGGGACATGGTGAGACACAAAACAAACGCACCCTGATGCAGTTTCAGTGTGCAATATTTAAGAAAAAAGTTGGGAAATTACATGAAAAAGTTGCAATATTTTCAGGGGGAAAAAAATGAATTATCTAGAAAAATTAGGAATATTTTGAGGCTAAAGTAGTTAGAATATTTCTGAAAAAAGTTGGAATATTTTAATAAAGTGTTCATGGTCCCAGTGACAGACCCCTGCAGCGTGATGCCTTCAGTGTCCCAAAAATTGTGTGTAAACATGATGTTTTGACCCTAAACGGCCTCCCGTATGTGTCTCTACAGTGTAACTACGTGTTTTGACCCTAAACGGCCTCCCGTATATGTCTCTACAGTGTAACTACGTGTTTTGACCATTCTGTTTTCTTTATATATGTTGCCTTTAGGGGCTATTATAGGCAAGCACAACCTGTCATTTCATTGTTATGCAGATGATTTGAAAATGTATTTGCAAATGACAATGTCGCGCTAGACTCCCTGCTCAGCTGTGTTAATGATATTAAGTTGTGGCTTTCACAAAGCTTTCTTAATTTGAACAAAGATAAAACTGAGTGTATTATTTTCAGTACCTCAGGCACGCCAAACGGTCCAGCTTTGAGTTTGGGAGCTCTGGCATCTTACACTAGGGCAGCTGTCAAAGACTTGGGGGTTACTTTTGATTGCAGCATGAAATTTGACAAACCGATCAGCAATGTTGTTAGAATGAGCTTTCTCCAGCTTCGTGTCCTGGCTGAAGTTAAGCCTTTCCTGAGCAGGCACGACCTAGAAAAGGCTGTTCATGCCTTATTAGTTCATGGTTGGATTACTGTAATGCTCTCTCTGTCGGTCTGAATCAGACCTCCATCTCACGACTTCAACTTGTTAAAAATGCTGCTGCTCGCTTTCTAACAAATACATCTAGACGTGCTCACATCTCTCCTGTTCTCTACACCCTACATCGGCTCCCTGTGCGTTTTAGAATCGAATTTAAGATCTTACTGTTTGTTTTCAAGGCATTAAATGGCCTGGCCCCCGGAGTATTTATCCGAAATTTTAACTTTGCTTGAGCACAACCGGTCCTTGCGGTCTTCAAATCAGCTGGTTTTGGAAGGCCCAAGGTCTATGTATAACCGGGGGGTGATCAGGCTTTTGCAGTTGCTGCCCCGAGACTCTGGAACAAGAGTATATTCGGATGATTAAAGATGTGGCTCTTTTTAGGTCTAAACTAAAAACCTATTTGTTTAGGCTGGCTATTAATACATAGCAGTGGTGTGACAACTTCACTCTCCTGTTTCTTTGCAACCTTTTCTGATTTTATTTTGTTATATGCTTCATTCTTTTTTATTGAATGTGTTGGTTTTGTACTTGGCTCCTGATGTAAAGCACTTTGGATACCTGCTGGCGCTGTAAAGTGCTAAATAAATACATTTTAATTGATTGATTGATTTGACCCTAACGGCCTCCCGTATGTGTCTTTGCAGTGTAACTACGTCGTCCCTGCAACGCTGGTCATCATCATCTTCATCAGTTTCCAGCAGAAAGCCTACGTCTCCTCCACCAACCTGCCGGTGCTCGCGTTACTGCTGCTGCTCTACGGGTCAGACACACAATACTAGACATTACTACACACTACTACGCAATACTACACAATACTACACAATACTACACAATACTACACAATACTACACACACAACACTACTACACACATTACGATACAACTCCAACAACACAGTTCTAATGCTGCTGCTCTACGGGTCAGACACACAATACTAGACATTACTACACACTACTACGCAATACTACACAATACTACACAATACTACACATTACTACACACTACTACGCAATACTACACATTACTACACAATACTACATACACAACACTACTACACACATTACAATACAACCCTAACAACACAGTTCTAATGCTGCTGCTCTATGGGTCAGACACACAATACTACACAATACTACACATTACTACACAATACTACACATTACTACACAATACTACACACTACTACGCAATACTACGCATTACTACACAATACTACACACACAACACTACTACACACATTACATAACAACACAGTTCTAATGCTGCTGCTCTACGGGTCAGACACACAATACTAGACATTACTACACAATACTACACACTACTACACAACACTACTACACACATCACTACTACACACATTACGATACAACCCTAACAACACAGTTCTAATGCTGCTGCTCTACGGGTCAGACACACAATACTACACAATACTACACACTACTACACAATAGTACACACACACAGCACTACTATACACAGTCCTACACAATACAACACAGTACTACACAGTACTACACAATACAACACACTAGTACACATTACTACACACACACAACACTACTATACACAGTACTACACAATACTACACATTACTACACAATACTACACACACAACACTACTACACACATTACGATACAACTCCAACAAAACAGTTCTAATGCTGCTGCTCTACGGGTCAGACACACAATACTACACAATGCTACACAGTACTACACAATGCTACACAGTACTGCACAATAGTACACACACAACACTACTATACACAATACTACACAATACTACAGTCCTACACACTACTACACACTACTACACACTACTACACACTACTACACAGTACTACACACTACTACACAGTACTA
>CM042323.1:37568339-37573339 GCA_023566125.1 Zingel zingel | reverse complement strand
GCTTTAAAAAGAAACACAGTCCATCTTCCTGTTTAACACGGAGCTGTGATGCACCTGTCTGTCCACCTGGGGGCAGCAGAACTATCCTTAAAACATGTTGACGACTTGCACCCTTCAACATAAAAGTCCCAGTTCGATGCAAAAAGTACTTCATGATCTCAGTGTCTGTCTGACCTGTCTGTCTGACCTGTCTGTCTGACCTGTCTGTCTGTCTGTCTGTCTGTCTGACCTGTCTGTCTGACCTGTCTGTCTGTCTGTCTGTCTGTCTGCAGGCCGGTCAGTACACTCACCAAACTGAGCCCTCTGGGAGAAGAGGATGAGGACGTGGCCCGAGAGAGACAGAGGATTGTCCACGGCCTCGGACACGGGGACATCCTGGAGCTGAGACAGCTCACCAAGGTACACACACACACACACACACACACACACACACACACACACACACACACACACACACACACACACACACACACAGAGAGAGAGACATACACATTTTTTTTTTTATTTGATTTATTTTGGATTTGACAAACAACATAATCCAAAGGATAGCATGTTAAAGTGTAAACACTTATTTCCAACATGGTATTTGGTGTTAGAACATGCAACACATCACAAAGACCTATTTCAGGTCAAATACAACAACATATAATACAGATCATACAATATTTAAAAACATTCCAAAATCAGAGAACCATAAATCACATGAAATAATCAGTCTACTCTAATTAAACGATATTAGCTACTCTATTCCATAAAAAGCCTTAACCTTGTGTCTAAAAGCCCCTCTGGTATTTACACTTTTGAGGGAAAGCAGCAGATTATTCCACAATGTTATACCTGTATAAAAAAGAACTTCTAGCTGCATTGTTGACTCTGGGCACTTTACAATAACGGACACTGGCCCTAGTATTGTGATTATGCTGTGGTGGTGTATGAACCATTTTTATATGGGAATGTAGATATGTGGGAGCAGAACCATTTATGACATTATACATATGATTCAACTTTAACTGCTCCACTCTAAAATGTACTGGCAGCAACCCTACCCTTTTAAAAGCATCTCTACCAATATGAGTCCGGGGTGGGGGTGCATTTAACAGGTAGCGGATAACAGTATTTTGCATCACTTGCAATCTGTTTTTAAGTGTAACTGATAATCCACAGTACCAAGCAGGACATGCATACTCAAAATGACATTGAATCAATGATACAACCAGTCATTTCTTGTTAGAATAATCTGGATGCCTTGTCCTGCGATACAGGAATTTCAGTTTACCGGCACATTTGGATAATATTTTGTCAGCAATAGATTTACAGGTTAATGACTGCTCTAATGTTAACCCCAGGTATGTAACACTTTTCTGAGAAACTATTTCAGTGCCATTACATGTGACCTTAACTGCATTTGTTGTAGACAACTTTCTTTTTGTTCCAAATAAAATGGACTCAGTTTTTCCCAGATGTATTGAAAGCCTGTTGTGAGTAAGACACTTGCTAACACTATTTAATTCATTACCTAGAGTCTTCTCAATCTCACTGATATCATCCCCAGAAACCAGTAATGCAGTGTCATCAGCATATAAAAGCATCTTACATGTCATTAATATAAACTAAAAATAAAAGGGGGCCAGGGATTGAACCTTGGGGCACCCCACAAGTAATATCCTGAGGATCACACACACACACACACACACACACACACACACACACACACACACACACACACACACACACACACACACACACACACACACACACACACACACACACACATAGAGACACACACACACACACACACACACACACACACACATAGAGACACACACACACACACACACACACACACACACACACACAATTGAGTAGTAGTATTAGTAGTATACTTAGTATTAGTGTGTGTGTGTGTGTGTATATATATATATATATATATATATATATATATATGTATCCAGTTGTTTGGTTGAAAGCTGTGTGAGCTGAGTTAATGTGAATGTGTGTCCAGGTGTTTAAGAGGAAACAGAAGCCAGCGGTGGACCGGCTGTGTGTGGGGATTCCTCCTGGAGAGGTGAGACTGGTCACACAATACATCCCATAATAACCATTATAACATGATGTCATGGACATCAACTCTGTGTGTTTCTGGGTAGCATTAAAACACAGTACTGGAGCAACTGATAAATGGTGTGTGTGTGTGTGTGTGTGTGTGTGTGTGTGTGTGTGTGTGTGTGTGTGTGTGTGTGTGTGTGTGTGTGTGTGTGTGTGTGTGTGGTCTGTGTGTGTGTGTGTGTGTGTGTGTGTGTGTGTGTTTGTGTGGTGTGTGTGTGGTCTGTGTGTGTGTGTGTGTGTGTGTGTGTGTGTGTGAGTGTGTGTGTGTGTGTGTGTGTGTGTGTGGTCTGTGTGTGTGTGTGTGTGTGTGTGGTCTGTGTGTGTGTGTGTGTGTGTGTGTGTTTGTGTGGTGTGTGTGTGTGTGTGGTCTGTGTGTGTGTCTCAGTGTTTCGGGCTGCTTGGTGTGAATGGAGCCGGGAAGACGACTACCTTTAAGATGCTGACCGGAGACACCATGGTGACCAGCGGGGAGGCCTTCCTGGCCGGGAAGAGGTGAGGTCAAAGGTCCCGGAGGTTTTAGAGTCCAGGACCTAAAGGGTCCACACCAAGAACCAGAACTCTAACCATAACTTGAAAATCCCGCTGGAAATTTTGACCGATGGATTGCTTCTCATTTGCTCGGCATATCCATCTGGGAACTTTCCGTTGGAGAACTTTTGGGAAGGGGCGGAAATACTGGTTAGCTGATTGGATAAACCATCCGTCTATCAGCACCTATGTCCAAATCAACCAATCAGGTCAACGAAGCTAGCTAAGTTAGTGTAGCTAGCGTTAGTTTGGCTTCAAGGACCTTGCGGTTCTTCTAATGCCATCGTTTAACATACAATTAAGTTAGGTAACGTAGCAACGTTAACGTTTTTAAACGTACCATTTGTATGTGACATGAACCTCCTCAACGACAATCCCCGCCAAGTTTTCCCGGTACACTTCTGAAGAAGAGCCAACACATCTTTTCCTCCGAGAAAAGCCTCCAGCGCCGTTTTCTGCTCTTCTTTCAATGAAGGAATACTTTCTAATTTGGATAAAATTTGCGCGATAGCTACGCTCATCTCACCCGTGGAAGCCGCCACGTTGTTCAGACTGAACAGTCTAAACAGCTGTTGCATCACACCTAAACTTGCCTCAAAACCAATGCTGATTGGTCGGTCGTTTCCATCCAAATAACACTAACACTAACAGTAAATCTACTGTTTGACATGTCCTGAAAAGAGAGGACAACACTGCCCAAAGTAAAGAGACTCCATGATAGGAGGAGTTTGTGTTTGGTTATTCAGAATTTTTGAGAAACTCTATTCAAACTTTAAAATATTAGGGCAATACTCAACTTTCAAATCACATATAATTATTCAAATATATATTCAAATATTCAACCTTCTTTAAGGCTTCTAAAATAAGTTAGTAGCAAGACTATGAAAGGTGCACTAGAGCCTCGTCTCTGTGAAAACAGCTGTTTGTGTTGAGGCCTGAAGTCATTTATGAGTCAGTCAGTTAGTTCATCATGACATCATGTTACAGCTGCTACACACCAGCCAGACGGCTGACCGTCGGCAGAAAAGGCAGTTGGACTGATCAGTCTCCCCGAGTTGGTCAAAACAGTTCCTCAGAACACAGCGAAGAGATGAGACGTAATACGTCTCCATAACAGTAGGCGGTGCTAATCTGTATTGTCGCCCAAAAAATGAAAACCGGCAGCCGATTGGACGAACACGTCACGTGGGTCTGGCTGCTGCTTCCGGATTTTGGTTTTTTCAACCGGCCATTAATGGCGGCTCGTTCAGAATACGATCTCATATTGGACTAAAATAGTTCACCGAAACGTGTTCCTGAGAACGTGTTAAGAGAGAAATAGGCCGTGCAGTTGCTGAATCTGTCTTCATTTCAGATCAACAAAGGTCAGTTTAAAAGATTTTCGTCAGATTTTGAGAGACTGTAGTCACGCTCCTCCCGCTTGCCATTTCCGGGTGAGTCCCGACTGCCCTGTCTCTGACTGAACATGTCAGGTCGCCAGAATGAAGGCCGACAGCTCCTCCAACAGACGACAGCACGGAGTACCCCGAACAGACTCGAGTCACCGACCTCGCCAGACTGTCCAACGGCCAATTATCGGCCCGGTGTGTAGCTGCCTTTAGCTGACAAATAACACTTCTTCTCTTTCCTTCCTCTCTTCCTTTCTTCCTCTCCTCTTTTCCTCTGCTACTCCTCTCCTTTTCTGTCTGTGTGTTAGAGGAGGGAGGGGGAGACTGCGTCCTTCCAGATATTTCTTCTTGTTGTTTCTATCGGCAGTTGGTATGATCAGAGCCCAAAGTTTAAGTCCGGTGGATTCTGTAGTTAAATGTCTGCGACCGGCACAAGATTTGACCAACCATGATGTATGAAGAGTGAAACTGTAGGGGAGAGAGCAGTTTGTTTGGAAAGATTTCAGAGAGTCGTCCTGCAGCTCCCCCCTCTGTCCTCCCCTCTGACTCTCAACATTCGGCCCCATACACACACATTGGAAAATCTGAACCGGTCTGAAAACTGGACGATACGTAAACTGTGATTTGGTAGAAACCGAGCTTGATATCAGAACGCCCATTCAGCCCAATAAAGGCCAAAGTCTTGTCTTCGGTTTACACTTTAAATTATTTTTCTACATTAAAGTATGGCGATACAGCATGGCCCCAAAGAGGGGTTGTTTTGAGCGATGTTAAGCGATTTCACGAAGATTTCCCATTAAAGTTTATGGGAAATTTTGCTGCAATTTTGTGAAAACCGTGCGGCAAATCTCTTTGAAAAGTCATAGCACAGCATTCCTGGTCATTACACACGTTTTGATGTATTTTGTGTGCATGTGTTGTCAACACACCGTGACTAGTAGCACATCGGCACACTGAACTACAACCAGAACCACACAG
>CM042323.1:37563339-37565839 GCA_023566125.1 Zingel zingel | reverse complement strand
CAGGTAGGACGCACACAACCAATCAGACCTCACCTCACACAGGTAGGACGCACACAACCAATCAGACCTCACCTCACACAGGTATGACACACACAACCAATCAGAGACTGTTCTCAGCTTCTGTGCTAGAAACCCAAACAGAACGATAGCTTCAACACACAACAAACTAACGTGTGTGTGTGTGTGTGTGTGTGTGTGTGTGTGTGTGTGTGTGTGTGTGTGTGTGTGTGTGTGTGTGTGTGTGTGTGTGTGTGTGTGTGTGTGTGTGTGTCAGTATGGAGGAGTGTGAGGCTCTGTGTACCAGGATGGCCATCATGGTGAACGGCAGGTTCAGATGTCTCGGCAGCGTCCAACACCTCAAGAACAGGTAACCCTGGATTTCAAAATAAAACGCCAGAGCAGGAGCAATGAGAGGGGGGAACACTAGAGCAGGGGGAATGAGAAGGGGAAACACCAGAGCAGGAGGAATGAGAGGGGGAACACCAGAGCAGGGGGAATGAGAAGGGGAACACCAGAGCAGGGGGAATGAGAGGGGGAAACACCAGAGCAGGGGGAATAAGAGGGGGAAACGCCAGAGCAGGGGGAATGAGAGGGGGGCACACTAGAGCAGGGGGAATGAGAGGATTAACACCAGAGCAGGGGGAATGAGAGGGGGAAACACCAGAGCAGGGGGAATGAGAGGGCAGGGAGAATAAGAGGGGGGCACACTAGAGCAGGGGGAACGAGAGGGCAGGGAGAATAAGAGGGGGGCACACTAGAGCAGGGGGAACGAGAGGGCAGAGGGAATAAGAGGGGGAAATGCCAGAGCAGGGGGAATTAGAGGGCAGGGAGAATAAGAGGGGGGCACACTAGAGCAGGGGGAACGAGAGGGCAGAGGGAATAAGAGGGGGAAACGCCAGAGCAGGGGGAATAAGAGGGGGGCACACTAGAGCAGGGGGAATGAGAGGAGTAACACCAGAGCAGGGGGAATGAGAGGGGGAAACACCAGAGCAGGGGGAATGAGAGGGGGGCACACTAAAGCAGGGGGAATGAGAGGAGTAACACCAGAGCAGGGGGAATGAGAGGGGGAACACCAGAGCAGGGGGAATGAGAGGAGTAACACCAGAGCAGGGGGAATGAGAGGGGGAACACCAGAGCAGGGGGAATGAGAGGGCAGGGAGAATAAGAGGGGGCACACTAGAGCAGGGGGAATGAGAGGGCAGAGGGAATGAGAGGGGGGAACGTAGCCTGAGACTGAGCCTTCTTGTGTCCCGTTAGGTTCGGGGACGGGTACACCATCATCCTGCGGGTGGGCGGGCCGGACGCCGACCTCCTGCCCGTCATGAAGTTCATCGAGAGCGAGCTGAGCGGGAGCACGCTGAAGGAGAAGCACCGCAACATGCTGCAGTACCAGCTGCCCTCCTCGCTCACCTCGCTCACACACATCTTCAACATCCTCGCCCAAAACAAAGACACGCTGAGGATCGAAGACTACTCCGTCACCCAGACTACGCTGGACCAGGTACGCATCGGGCTGGGAGGCAGCGAGGCTCATGGGAAATGTAGTATTTATAGGGATTTTATATTATGCTTTGTAAACAAACACATTAAAGTGACAGAAATATGATGAAGCCCCACCCCCACTGTACGGAGAGTCTAGCTTCGCCCCTGCTGTCTGTGTTTCCAGGTGTTTACCTGTCTGTCTGTGTTCCAGGTGTTTACCTGATTACCTGTCTGCGTGTTCCATGTGTTTACCTGTCTGTGTGTTCCAGGTGTTTACCTGATTACCTGTCTGTGTTCCAGGTGTTTACCTGATTACCTGTCTGTGTTCCAGGTGTTTACCTGTCTGTGTTCCAGGTGTTTACCTGTCTGTGTTCCAGGTGTTTACCTGTCTGTGTGTTCCAGGTGTTTACCTGATTACCTGTCTGTGTGTTCCAGTTGTTTACATGTTTACCTGTCTGTGTGTTCCAGGTGTTTACCTGATTACCTGTCTGTGTGTTCCAGTTGTTTACATGTTTACCTGTCTGTGTGTTCCAGGTGTTTACCTGTTTACCTGTCTGTGTGTTCCAGGTGTTTACCTGTCTGTGTGTTCCAGGTGTTTACCTGTCTGTGTGTTCCAGGTGTTTACCTGTCTGTGTGTTCCAGGTGTTTACCTGTCTGTGTGTTCCAGGTGTTTACCTGATTACCTGTCTGTGTGTTCCAGGCGTTTACCTGATTACCTGTCTGTGTGTTCCAGGTGTTTACCTGATTACCTGTCTGTGTGTTCCAGGCGTTTACCTGATTACCTGTCTGTGTGTTCCAGGTGTTTACCTGTCTGTGTGTTCCAGGTGTTTACCTGATTACCTGTCTGTGTGTTCCAGGTGTTTACCTGTCTGTGTGTTCCAGGCGTTTACCTGATTACCTGTCTGTGTGTTCCAGGTGTTTGTGAACTTTGCGAAGGACCAGAGTGATGACTATCACTCCAAAGACAACTCTGTGAGACGGCGAGACGTGGCCATCGAGGTCGGCGTGCTGAGTGGTG
>CM042323.1:37545839-37560839 GCA_023566125.1 Zingel zingel | reverse complement strand
AGAATGCAGGAAATGAAGTAATTGATGCTCAAAACTGGGCAACAGCCTGGCTCCTCGTTAACTTGGATATGAAATCTCGTCCTCTGCTCCACAGACTCAACATGTAAACTATTCAACGTACTTCTGTGTGAATAATCAGTTGTGTTGATCCGTTCGGACGCACTGAGCTGTCATTTTCAACGTAACCATGGTAACTTATGTTAACGTTAACCATGGTTAACTAAGCCTAACCCCTAACCATGGTAACCCCTGGTGACCTCAGCTCTAGCGGCATCGCCAGATAATGCTTAAATTACTGTAAAAGGTGAATAATTAGATCAACAGTCGTTTAAATGCGTAGAAATGTGAATTAAAGTTGCATTGCATTGTGGGATATTTATGCCAGCGTAGTGTCCAGTATTGCATACTGTGATATTTTACTGGAAATAGTATGCAACTCACGTACTATTGGTTTCATACAAATATCTCAGACAGTTTTAGCTTCGAGATAACATGTTTCAACGTGGGGCCATTTAAAGTGTTTGTTTAATCTGTGAAATAGTCCTTTTAGTCAAATATTCCAGCAGGAACCGGTTCTCGATGCCCAATCCTATCGGTGAGAAACTTCTGTTTGTTTCTAACCTGGACCCTCTTCATTCATTTATTTATTATCATTCATTATGTCTTGTGTGTGTAATGTATGATGTGTAGTAACCAGCTGTGTCCACTAGATGGAGTCAGTGAGCTGATTTTTAAGCACTGTTGTAGCCCGGGTGTTTAATAAAGTTACGTTTTTAAATATTTCAGACAGTTTCTGACTCTCTTTAGGGGGCAGGAGTGAAAAACGGTCATCCTCAACATTTGATGTTTGTTGTGACAAGAAAATGAGGGAGTCTAGATCAAAATGGAAGTTTTAAAGTGTTCATATTATGCTAATTTTCAGGTTCATAATTGTATTTTGATGTTGGAGCCTGCCCTGTCAAAGACAAATATGTCACCTGTGACACACAATAAAGGTTGTTAATATCTTATCTTAAGAGGATGGAGGAATGAAGGGCTGCCGTCAATCCAGGAGTGGGCTTGTGAGATGGCTAGGGTGGCGCCGTTTGAAAAGATGTGATATAAACGGTTTGCCAGATTGGATATAGAAGTAAATGGGGAAAGTAGCTGCACTTTCTGGAGGGCTCCTAAGAAGCTTTGTGCTTTGGGAGAGACGTGCATGATGGGCTTATGGTGTTGTCATTTAAAAATGTGTTTACTTGTCACACCCCCAACCGGCACTGTCAGACACCCCCCACCAAGAGCCCGGCTCTGTCCCAGGCTTCTTCATAAAGGGAGTTCTTCCTCGCCACTGTCGCACTGAATGCTCTTGGGGGAATCACTAGAATTGGTGGGTCTTTATGAATTATAGAGTGTGGTCTAGACCTCCTCTATCTGTAAAGGGTCCTGAGATAACTCCTGTTATGATTTGATACTATAAATAAAATTGAATTGAATGTTTTTTTGGTTTATAGTTGATTGGTTGATTGGTCTGGAGTGCTGTGTTGTCATCTTTCTTGATTTGTGTCTGGGTGGGGGATTTGTTTGTCGTGTTGCAAGTGATATGTTTTGTTAAAAGAATTAAAAAAAAATTGATAATCGCATAAAAACATCCAGTTGTGGTTTCTCAGAATAGGTGAGTCTGCTCATATATATATATATATATATATATATATATATATATATATATATATATATAAGAAGTTATGAAGCAGTTACGTAACTTTTCAAAAGGTATTTCATGTTTAATCTACATGTATGATACATTATTTTATTATCAAACTAATTTCAACTTTCTTTAACTTTATTTTCTAAATCTAAAATCTGTTTTTTTTAAAAAATACAAGAATTCTGCGATAAGAAACCTGCATATTCTGAGTCTGTACCGTCCTAATTCCCGACGTCACTACTGGAGAACTATGCCATGTTTTTGTATTTTAGGGTAGCTGTTACAAACATATTTCTAACAAAATAATTTGAGTGGAACTATGACATACTTTGGGATTTTATAACAAATTATGAGACTAAGATTAACTTCATGACCAAAATACTGTATATCTTTTTGAGATTAAATATTAAAAACATTTTGATTTACATACCAGACTCTTCTGTATATTTAAACAAACTGACAGTCTAAACAACCACCCTTTTCCTTTTCTTCAGTGTTCACTATTCATTACTGTATTATTTAATCATTAAATATGTATTATGACCTTGAAAACAACAGGGTTGACCTTGGTTAAACCTTTGCTGTAGCACGTGATGACACCTCCAGCCTTCACCTGCTTCTGTTTTCTTCTCACGTAGCTCGTTAATGATGATCAGGTCCAGCCGGTCTACCGCATCTCCAGGTTTGTTTTGTTTTATCTTTTCTTTTAGCATTGCATGTCAAAAATGCATTTTCCTCTTCATTGATGTTAGTCACATCTCAAATTCCAAGCGGAGGAGGTGGAGCAACCCTACCCATGTTATGTAATATCAGGTTGTGGAATGAGGAGACTTCAGAGATGACAGATTCAGATGTCTCCAGAGTAGATGCAGCTTTATTTGAACACACGGTACCAGGTGATTCATGCAGTTCAGCATTCAAAACATCTAAAAATCCATAGTGTCTTTCTACTGTATTTCTATTTCTCTTTCTGCTTATGTCCAGTATTATGGTTGTGGTTATGGTTATGACTCTGACGTCCATCTCAACTATCTTACTGTAGGCAGATTTCAAAGGTGAACAGATGAAGTCTTGGGGCCCGTGTGACACTGTCTCACTGCAGTCTAAAATCAGTTGTTAGTGAACACAGTAGCCTACATGTAAAATAAAACAATAAAATGATTATGACTATTAACACACAATTTATTCCTTGTCATTGCACATAAGCACACATTAATTTAAATCCCAACATTATGGAACGTAAAAACAAAGATCAGACAGTTTCTGCCTCTCTTTAGCTGGCAGGACTGAAAAAGAGTCATGCTCAACATTGGTTGTTCTGACAACAAAATGAGGGAGTCTAGGTCGAGACACAAGTTTTAATGTCTGAGGATGTCTGAGGATCTCACTGACCTTTGTTAACTGTAAATGGTGTAATTGATGCTCTAGTTGACTGAATCAGAAGCTGATATTCCAGTTGGATGAGTTGGTAACAGAACATGTGTTGATAAAGATGAACCAGATGAAACTGTTGATAACGTGGATATTAGTTTTGTGTCTGATTCATGTGGATCAAAGTGAAACTGGACTTCATTACTAACATGTTTTGTGCTTCAAAAGTTATTTATTAAAATGTAAAATGTTTAGTTGTTGTGGTTTCTCAGAAACAGGTGAGTCTGCTCAAGGCTGTTGTTGTTTTTGATGATAAATAAGAGGTTATGTGGCAGTTACTTTTCCAAAGGTATTTCCTGTTCCTCTTTTGTGTATGGGACATTATTTCATTCATAAAGGTGTTGTACTGCCTGTAATCTCTCTATTTTCTATTTGTATTTTTTACTTTACCTTCTAAATCAAAGCTAATATGTTTCAAGGAAAATACAAGAATATTGAGATAAGAATACTCTGCATATTTACATCCAATCTACCTACACCTAAACTTTAGAGTACAGTTGAATAACATTTAAATTTGAATATCTCACTGATGTGTTTGTTTCTTTTAGTAGTGAGTTAGCTCTGGTACATTTTAATAATAATAAAAAAGAATAAATAAACCTTAAAATCATCAACAATTATGATGCAATCAAACAATTTAATAAAAACAGAAACTAAAAGTTTGGATCCATGTTTCTGTTTATTTGGAATCAATGAAAAAAGATCAAAAGATTATGAATTCATCAGAGTCATGTTTAACAAATCCGTCAACAAAATACAAAGTTAAACAGCTTTAGAAATCATGTTTCACATTAATTATTCATCAGAAACTTAAACATCTTAACATGTGTGTCAGACTTTATAGAATGTAATCATCCAATAATGTGGCATCGTTTATATTCTGTTGATATTATAAATCATCACTCTTTAAAACTGACATCTTGGTCAGAAACTCGAGTGAATTCAACATTCATGTACAGTAGAAACTTTATCAAATGATCCGGAGTAGAAATACAAGAAATGACTTTATGTTTACGAACATTAACCCGTGTGTTGTCCTCATGTCAAATTAACCCATTTTCAAAGTTTCTATTACAGCAATTTTGGTTTCTTTTTAACCAAATTGTCCAAAAAATAACGTGGATGGTTCCATACAACCATTACTCTGCACACGTTCACTACTTTCATTGAATTTGGGAGTTTTATTCTATTTTATAGCAGTTGAAAAAAAAAAGTAAATTAAAATAATTTTGAAAAATTAATTGATAAAAATATTTTTAAAAAAGCAGCAAAAATTTTGGGAGAAAAACGACAAAAACCTAAAAAAAAAAGTGTAGAAATGAGGGACATAAACGTCAGTAAAGTGTCGAAAAAATCCAAAACGTTGAAAAAAAAGTTGTAATTTTATATTTTGACCCAGAAAATCAAAATATTGAGGGGAAGACAACACAAGGGTTAAACAGAAACATTACAATGGACTATATTTAGATTTTTGGTTTATTATCTTCAAAAGAAACTGAAAATCAAGAATCAATCATTTCTAAATATTCAAACTTATACAACAAAAAGTGATCTAAACTAATGTATAATATGATATATAATATAGATAATATGATAATATGGACAGTAATGTTAAGTTCTATAAGTGAGGCAGTACTTTAGGTCAAATATCAAACCAATAACAGTGAAAGATTAAATGTCAGATTAGCATCTGAAAAACATAACAATATTAAAATTAAAAGTGAAAATCCTAAAACAAAATCTAATAAAATGAATCAGATCGGGTCCTCCCCCAGAAAAATATGCAACAATATACAGTATATTTACAGATAAGAAGGATATATACTTGTTCTGAGCCCCCTGAACAGTTATGTTTACCTCTTTTGGGGGGTGGGTTATCTTTCAATTTTTTTAAAGGGGACACATCTACCTCTTCTGAATATTGGGGGGGCATATCCTCTGCAACCCCGCGAAAACTTCATCTATAGACCCACCAAGTGGTAGACTGAAGCTGATGGTTCTGGGTGTGGCCTACGTCATGTGATTCAGCTTGATTCAAGGAACGTGTAGATGTAAGGTTTTTAAATGTGCGATGTGTAATGTGGGAGTTATAGGCCAAAACGCATCTATCTTGATGATAGCGCCACCTAGTGGTCCACATGTGACATTTTATGGTTTGTGAGGTCTCTGACGGACACTTTTGCTCACATTAGTAGAAGAAGTAAATCCTGTGGACCCATCAACACGTGCCGGACTGAAGCTGATTGGTTGTTTAAACGTCTTCACAAAGCAGGAACAGAAGCCGGTCCCCACATGGTCTGTTAACCAGAACACAACGTCTCAGATAAGAACAAAGCGGGGACGTAAGCACAAAGCGGGGACATAAGCACAAAGCGGGGACATAAGAACAAAGCGGGGACATAAGCACAAAGCGGGGACATAAGAACAAAGCGGGGACATAAGAACAAAGCGGGGACATAAGAACAAAGCGGGGACATAAGCACAAAGCGGGGACATAAGAACAAAGCGGGGACATAAGAACAAAGCGGGGACATAAGAACAAAGCGGGGACATACAGGTGGCTTCAAACTGTTCATAAAAGGTCTGGTTGTTCTAAAGGTCAGGGGTATTCACTGAAAGTTCAATTGTTTTCATTTTTATTTTATTAGGGTTCTAACCCTGAAAGGTCCCACTTGGCCACATGGTGGCGCTATAATGAATGCTTAAAAAGTTTCATTGTAAGGGCAGAGGGGGTCTGTGGTAACTGATGGTTAGACTACAGAAAAAAATGCACGACATGTGAAACTAAAGAGATTATGTGTTGTGAACATCCACATTGGAAGGTGAAGACATAAGAGTCATAGAGAGACGTGCTATCATTAAATAGAGATAATTCATCACATGTTCAGAGTTGACCTCAGAAATAGTTCAAACTCCGCCTACTTTCTCACCTCCACACAGCTGACGAATTAGAGTCAAATCAACTGTTATATATATATATATATATATATATATATATATATATATATATATATATATATATATATAGTCCCAAATCACAGAAGTTATTTCATTAGTGCTGCTCTTACTGCTGCATCTCCTTTTCTGCTCCTATTCCTACTCCTGCTATTCCTGCTGCATTTGCTCCTGCTAGTGCTATTCCTGCTGCTGTTGCTCCTATTACTACTGCTGCTCCTGCTGCTCCTGCTGCTCCTCCTATTATTGCTCCTTTTGCTCCTGCTAGTGCTGTTCCTGCTGCTGTTGCTCCTGTTACTCCTGCTGCTCCTATTCCTGCTGCTACTGCTCCTATTAATGTTCCTGTTGCAGCCAGAACAATTAATAAATACTTATATTTATGAGTTTTTAAATGAAGCCACAATCTTTCCAATGCACGTGGCTGAGCTGACTTGGCTGAGCTGTCAGACAGGTTCCTTTCTTCATTAATTAATGTCTGAGCCATCCTGAACGTCTCATCGGTGTAGTGTTCTCCACCGTTATCTGAGACCATCTCATCTACTTTACTCAGGAAGTTTCTGACCTGCTCGCTGCTTCTTTTGGTTTTGTTGTCAAACACACAGAATCTACCACCACTCATGGAGACCAGATCAGACACATGTTGGTCAGACCTGATCAAATCATCAATGGACCGACCTCCCAGCTCGTCTCCATGGGTGAAAAGCACCATGGAGTACTTATGGGCATCTCTGCTGAACAGTTTTGGAAGCATCGCAAACAGTTTCTTGTCTGCTTCAGTGATTCTGCCTATTCTAACAACAATAACGAAGGCATGAGGTCCTGGACTGGCCTCTACTACTGACTTCATGATCTCTTCTAACAGCTGTTCAGGAGTCAGAACTTTATCAGTGATTCCTGGAGTATCTACCACTGTGACCTGATGATCCTCCACTATGTCTGACTCAGAGACAGTCTCAGTAGTGACTGAACCAAAGCCACAGCCTGGTTTAAACTTTTCAGATCTTAAGATGGTGTTCCCAGAGGAACTTTTTCCAGCTCCAGGAAGGCCGAGGAGCACGATCCTCCGGTACATGGAATCATCGACTGAAAGACACAAAACAAATCGGAACAAATAGTTAACCTTCTTGTAACTACTGTCGGAAAAGTGATTTTAAATGTCAGTAAAACAGCTCCTAACCAGAGCTGGAAAAAGTACTGAGAACTTTTACTTCAGTTATTTGGTAATACTACAATGTAGATAGTTCTATTATTTTTATTGTTACTTTAATTGCCACCGTTCATCATACCAACTGCTATAATTACTATGAATCATATTTCTTCATATCTGAATATCTGTATCAGTGTCTCTGTGTCCCAGCAGCAGCGGCTGGTGACGGCCACCAAGAATCAGGGTCTGTCTGAGGTGTTAAATGGAAGTTTTTCCTTGCCACTGTTGCACAAATTATAGTATGGTCTAGTACTACTCTATCTGTAAAGGGTCCTAAAGTAAATCCTGTAAATAAAATGTAATTGAACCATCACACACGGCTAAAGACATGGTTTTCTGATGATCGCCTGCCAAAGTTCAAACATGTTGTGTCTCTGTGAAGTCTCTTCACTTCTCCAACCAGTAATACGAGTTCCAGCTATGATAATTCATTCTTTACTCTGATAATGAAGATGCTGTCCATCAATCTCTATAAAACATAATCTAAAGCCATAGTACTATAAATAAATACATTTAAACATTAGATCAGATACCTGTTTCCTGGGTTGTGAGGTGGCCGGACTTCTTCAGCAGCACTCTGACTTGTTCTTCATCGTCACTTTCATTGTCGAAGAGGTGATACGCCCCCGCAAACTTTCTAACAACTTCTGGAAGCATTCCTTCTTCTCCATCTTCATAGATAAAATCCTCCACTGTGCCCTTTAAAGCATCTCCACCAGTGAAGAGCAGGTAACTCTTCTTCATCCCCTGATCCCCGAGGACTTTCATAGCTGCCCTCACAGCCTCCTGCTCCTCCTCTGTGAACCGTCCAACTCTGATCACCACCAGAAACAGAAAACGTCTGGAGGATAACAGGAGCTTCTGACAGAAATCTTTAATCTCCTTCTTTGTGTCCTCAGAGTCTAATATTCCCGGAGTGTCGACCACTGAGATCTGTTTCCCCAAAACATTTCCTGTTTGTTCAGTGATCTGTTTTGTCACTGACTTCATGGACAGCTTTGACTTAAACGCTGTTCGTCCCAGGATGGTGTTTCCAGAAGCACTTTTACCAACTCCTGTTTTTCCAATCAGGACGATGGTGAGATCTGGATCCAGATCTGGAGGCAGAACTGGGCTCATGTCTGGGGATTAGAGAACCTGCTGGAGAAAAGGACCAGATTCAGTTAAATTGTATTTGTAGAAATTACTGCAACTAGCAGAGTACTGTGAAATCTAGAGTACAATACCACATTTCTTCATTACAATAAAATACCTTTAGTTTATATTGCATTGTGGGTAATTCTGATGAAGCGTGAATATTTTACAGTAAACTTTAGGCTTGCTGTAACCTCACTGTAACATACTGTGGCAATAATACAGCATTGCTGTAAATAGCAAAAGTGCAACTCGTGATATAACATCACATGTTATTAGTGGTGGATTTTTGGAAGTTTGGTAAGTTTGGTTTATGTTGTTTTCCTGCACACTTTCAACACAATGTCTCATGAAACCATCATTAAAATGTCAAATTATACAGAGCCGAGCTTAGCAGAAAACATCTACTCCTTCTAAAAGATCATTTATTTATTTTCTTTATATACCACATCAAAATAATATATACGTAGAAATCAATCAAACAAAATATGCAAGGAAGACAAAAACCCTGAGGGGCTTTTATTATACACATCAACAAGTGTATATGTATAAAAACAATAAACAAACGATGAAGAAAAGAGAAAAATAAAAATAAATAAACCAACATTGAAAGAAGAGAGAGACAAAATGTGAAAGAAAATGTGTTTTTTCAAGTGCTTTGCCTAAATAAAGTAATCAGATTAAACGAAGTGACATCAGTGCAATCGGGACTAAGAAGAAGACTCCGGTTGACGGTGTCTTTGAGCCGGCTAACGTCGAAACTTCTAGTGAATCTGAATTCTTTCAGATTAAACTCGAACAGAAACTTCTGAAAACAAAATAACCCCTCAAACCCAAACCGCCACACTGAACCCGTCATAGACCATTTCACAGTTATAAACATATTCTAAATGCATTACTAGTTTATTTCCTGACAGCAAGTCAACGAGGACTAGTGCACATATTTCTGCAGCTGATCGTTGTTTTCTTTCACTTCTCTTCTAAAACTGTCTGTTCATCATTTCCTCTCAAAAGATAAAAGCTTTAATGAATAATAATAATACATTTTCACACAAGTTCATCTCTCAAAAGTGAAAGTATAGAACTGAAAAATAACCAAAAATCTAAATGTAAAAGTAATATATATATATATATATATATATATATATATATATATATATATATATATATAAATATATATATATATATATATATATATATATATATATATATATATATATATATATATATATGAGAGAGAGAGAGAGAGATTTACCTGCTCAGGGGTATAAAGATCAAGAGACAACAGCAGCCAACTCTCCTGAAAACAACACGACGATATCTCTTCTGACCTGCTTCTCTCTGAGCTGTGCACGTATAAATGGTTACCTTTCAAAATAAAAGCTCCACATTTATTTTAAGAGTACTTGAATACTTTACTCAAGTAAATGTACTTCAATAAATTAGGTAGGTCAGTAGTGCTATTAATTATTCATGATCTACTTGTATTAAGCTTCATACTATATTTATAATTTAAAGTGAGATTACACATAAACATTTTAGTTGAACTGTTGGTTGTTTTTTCAACAAGTGACATACAGCACAGGTCATAGTGAACAAAGCATAGTGAAAACAGTGTGTCACTTCCCTTCAAGTCCCCTACCCACCCACAAACCAACCCAGTTCAGGTCCAAAACAGTGTGATGGGACCATCAGTTGTGTTAAACCTGATTTTAACCAAAAGGTCTCTGAAAGACAAAAGACCATGCGGTCTTTCAGACAAAGACATTTTCGGCCTACATGGAAAATTCCAATCCATGTCTCCTCAGAAAAGAGGGTGAAGCCATTTCACGGCAACAACCAGCAAGTCACACGTAGGTGCTACTCAGGGGTTAAATTGGGATTTGTTATGTGGGGGGCTCTCCTTAGGGGGGTCCAGGGGTATGCCCCCCCGGGAAAAACCATTAAATGGCACTTTCTGGAGAGTTTTGTGCAAAGAAATGGAGAAATCAAGTCTTACATGATATGTGCAATACTGCAAGGTTAAGAGCCTATACTTTGCATTGTTGTAGTAGCAACAGGTATTAGGGCATTTAGCATTGACATTACTGTTAATCAGTCATCACTTGATGATAAACATTGTATTACCTTGTTATTGAAGTGACCCATACAATGTGCCAAACATAATGTGCCACATGAAGAGACAGTGCTGCATATGACAGTAGCAACAGCTGAGAAGATTTGGGTCTGTGGTGACCAGGTCCACCTCACACAAACTTTCTTCTCCCATTCTCTCTCTCTTTACTACAACACACACACACACACAAGCAGCGCCGAGTGGGTCTCTCCGATGCTCTGAGGCGAGCCGTGGCCCGTAGTCGGAGCCCTGCCGCTGGAGGAGTTGCGACAGCAACAACCGGTTCAATGGCTTAATTGGTCAGCGACATGAACTCGTAGCGGCCGTTGGAGATCCGAGCACCGAGCTCCCATCGCTGCAAACGGGGTTTTTAGCTTCAGGAGAAGGCATTTTATCTGTTAATCCTACCGACGTAGACACTTAGACGTCCTGTAGTTGACCTGCAGTGGTGAATTGTCTGCAGTGCTGCGCGGGTTGTTGCCGTGTTCCGATTGTTCTCATCTCAGCTCCGCAAAGACAAAATAGGCATGCCATTTCAAAAATCTGTCATTTATTGTCAGGAATATGTTTTAAAAAGCTTCACTTTCATCAAATTTTATGTGACATATTTAGATTTAGACACATCCGGACAAACAAACATGAGCCCCGTAGAGCCCCGGCCCAATTTTACCACTGGTGCTACTGCACAAAATGGCCACAAGTCCGAGAACTCTGATCTCCCATTGGCTCCTGGGACCATAAAACAGCATGGAGCCAGGTCAAGGGACCTGAGCCATAAATAGCCTGACCACCCAAAAATCCCAGTCTTCCACTGTTTGCGTTTGATTTCCCCGTTGTTGTGTCCCCCAAAGACCGCGGATTGTGTCCCGGCGGCCGTTGTTGTGACCATCTACCGTGTGTGGCGTCGGCGTTTTTGCATCCCCTAGAGCAGGCCAGTGTCATGGCAGTTGTCGCGGCCATGCTGCGTTTAATTTCCCCGTTGTTGTGTCCCCCAGAGACCGCAGATCATGTTGTCACCATCTCCCCCAGAGCAGGCTGCAGCCCACTTGCATGGCAGTTCGTGAAATGGAAACGTTACAATTTTGTGGTGACCACCACGAAATAAAGTAGAAAATCGTTTCCCTGTACATGTATCAATAGATCGAAATAACGTGACCATTTCACAAACTGCCGTGAGACCGGGTTGTTTATTAATGTGTAAAGCCTAATGTTGCCATTGTTTACCATTTATGTGATCAATTGATAAGCGCTACTGGTGAGCGTTTGATTTATTAATCTATGATTGTGACCGCTGAGTCAAATCTATTTCTGTAAATGTACTCTGATCTCGATGCATTTGTTGATATGTTGTGTTGAATATTGCAGCAAGCTTGTTAGACTGTAATTAATACCTGCTAACTCCCCTTTCACGGAGTTTTAGTTATTGAACTGAGTGAGATAATCAGGTTTTTCAAAGTGTCTTTCTTTTTCTAAGGGGCTTTCTTTTCTCTTTCACTAACACACACACACTTGGGCTTGTCGTTGTCCATCAAATCCGATGATGATATCCACTTCTGTCGGACATACACACGCCCAAGAGAAAAGCTGGCCAACAGCAAGTCACGTACGTCGAATAGCTACACAGCTAGCAAAAAAAATAGCAAAAGTGTCTGTAAGAAGAAGCAGGCACAGAGCCAGAAGTATGAGGAAACAGAATGTCAGACCCATCAGCAGATGAATGTGGGCAGACATGTTCTGGGACCTCCCTACATAGTTGGAGATCACAATATTAAACCCAAAGTTACACCCTTCTGTCAGACAAAGCAGGTGGAGAACTGAATGTGACTTTGCAGCTTCTCTCGCCCCCATTGGACCGAGATCAAATGCTTAGAAAAGTCCCCTAACCGCTGAGTGGCAGCAGCCGGAGTCTGAGAAGGGTGGGAGGATAAATATGGAATTTGTTTCAACACAATTAAAGTTGTGTAAAGACATGATTAATATGAGGAACACATCATGTGCTGCTGTTACAAAACAACACTGAACCAACTGGTTCATGGGCTGTAACTTTTACTTTTGTTTTCTCTGAAACTCTTTATGCTCAAACCTGAACCAACTGGTTCATGGGCTGTAACTTTTACTTTTGTTTTCTCTGAAACTCTTTATGCTCAAACCTGAACCAACTGGTTCATGGGCTGTAACTTTTACTTTTGTTTTCTCTGAAACTCTTTATACTTAACACTGGACCAATGCCAAAGACTGTTGTTCCCATCAGTCACTTAGATGCAAATACATGAAAGTAATAAAACTTTTTTGTGAATTTGAGATTGTTTTTTTTTTATTTTGCCGTTTCCATCAACATTTTCTAATGCGATACTTCAAAATGCAGATAAAAATACGTTGATGGAATCATGACTGTGTCAGATAAAAGCAAGCGCCTTACAGTGGAAGGTGGTAAAATATGTGGACAATTTATTAAAAGGAAACATCCCACGAATTTTAAAGTACATTCATGGATGTATGTCGATTTAAATAAAAACAAATGAAAAATGCACACGGCATTATATTGAATGACATGCCTGTCAGTGAAAGTGAGTGTGCCATCTTCAACCAGAGGTGGGTTAAAACTCTGCTGAGCTGCACGTTCATCTTTTAGCATTGCTGTGAGGCTTTGCAGTATTGGGATATAATGGTAGTGCCTCTTCTGCCCTCTATTGTTGTACCCAAGTGAGATTTCAACAGGCTGAACATAGTTAAAGTGTGTCTTGTAATATTGCAGCCTTCAATGGTGCGTATTGTTGTCCTCCAGGAAACATGGTGTAAAGGTTCTTCCAGTGGTTGGCCAATAGGCTACAGAGAAATTATTGTCCCGTCCACCAAATTAAAAGGAGTCACTCAGGGGAGAGAATCAGGAGGAATGATAATTTGGTATGAATCTGAATATAATGATTCAATAGAATTAATCAAAAGAGGTGAATTTTATATCAGCTGACAAAGACATATTCATCTGCCCCACATACATCCAGACTGAAATTTGTCATGACATTGTGTAAAGACATTGTTGTCTGGTTTTTAAGTCAACTGATTTTAAAGTTTTCTCATTCACCATAACACAAAACAACACTTGTTTAAGTGTCTGTAAGAAGAAGCTGGCACAGAGCCAGAAGTATGAGGAAACAGGATGTCAGACCCATCAGCAGATGAATGTGGGCAGACATGTCCCGGGAACTCCCTACATAGTTGGAGAGCTCAATGTTAAAGCCAAAGTTACACCCTTCTGTCAGACCCATCAGCAGATGAACTGAATGTGACTTTGCAGCTTCTCTCGCCACCATTGGACCGAGATCAAATGCTTAGAAAACTCCCCTAACCGCTGAGTGGCAGCAGCCGGAGTCTGAGAAGGGTGGGAGGATAAATGTGGAGTTAGTTTCAACATAATTAAAGTTGACATGATTGATATGAGAAACACATCAGGTGCTGCTGTTACACAACAACACTGAACCAACTGGTTCATGGGCTGTAACTTTTACTTTTGTTTTCTCTGAAACTCTTTACGCTTAACACTGAATAGGGGATCTTTTAGCATTGCTGTGAGGCTTTGCAGTATTGGGATATAATGGTAGTGCCTCTTCTGCCCTCTTTCATTGTACCCAAGTGAGATTTCAACAGGCTGAACATAGTTAAAGTGTGTCTTTTAATATTGCAGCCTTTGATGGTGCCTAGTTAAAGGACCATTTGCATGCAAGGTCTCGTGCATTGGGCTCTGCTCATATGGACTGTTTCCAAGACGTGTAAATGTCTCTGTTGGAACACCACACTGTTCAAAGTCTCGAGATAGTACATCCATTGTGTATTCATGTTGAATAGTTCTGAAGAGTTTTCATTTCATTTGCTTGACTTTTCTTACAGGACTTAAGGCCGACCTACACAGTTTAATATGCAACTTCATTTGATGATGTAATATATGTAGTAGGGGTCCCTGCCCCATCTTATATATAAAGGGTAGGATAACATCTGTATGTATCCTATATATAAAGGGTAGGATAACATATGTATGTATCCTATATATAAAGGGTAGGATAACATCTGTATGTATCCTATGTATAAAGGGTAGGATAACATCTGTATGTATCCTATATATAAAGGGTAGGATAACATCTGTATGTATCCTATGTATAAAGGGTAGGATAACATATGTAGGCCTATGTATCCTATATATAAAGGGTAGGATAACATCTGTATGTATCCTATATATAAAGGGTAGGATAACATCTGTATGTAGCCTACACTTAAAGGGTAGGATAACATCTGTATGTAGCCTATATTTAAAGGGTAGGATAACATCTGTATGTAGTCTATATATAAAGGGTAGGATAACATATGTATGTAGTCTATATTTAAAGGGTAGGATAACATCAGTATGTATCCTATATATAAAGGGCAGGATAACATCTGTAAGTATCCTATATATAAAGGGTAGGATAACATCTGTAA
>CM042323.1:37525839-37540839 GCA_023566125.1 Zingel zingel | reverse complement strand
ATCATGAATGCCCCACTTTTACTCAGTATCATGCATGAAAACTCACCAAACTTTGCAGACAAGTCCAGTCCTAGGCCAAACTTAATCATTGTGAGTTGTGTGCTAACTGTCCTGATGGTGGCGCTACAACAGCCATCTAAAATCCTAAAAAATTCATAACAAATCAGCCGTACACCTACAACGTCAACTTATGCCAAACTGTAGCCCAGGGACGTCATTATGCCTATTTTAGGGGTGCTGTAGCTGCCCTAAAATGTTCCTGAGCCGCCCTAAATAATAATAAGAACAACAATAATAATTCGATAATGTAGTTTTTACCGTGCACTCTGTATCACTAACTACGGTGAATCAATATTCCTTCACCATTTTTTTTGGTGGAGTTTTGAGACCTTTAACCAAAAAAGACATGACCCCCCCCCCCCCCCCCCCCCAGCAATTTATTGATACCTTCTGTTCTGGTCTGCGCTTGGCAAAGACATGCAGATTCCCATTGTTCTTTTACAGCCATGACATACATGACTTAACCTCTCCATTCTCATCTTAACATCCCACTCCTCTGTTATGGTGGGGGGGCCATTTCAGTAGATTAACTCACTAACATTGTTGTGGTGGGGGCCATTTCAGTAGATTAACTCACTAACATTGTTATGGTGGGGGGGCCATTTCAGCAGATTAACTCACTAACATTGTTATGGTGGGGGGGGCCATTTCAGTAGATCAACTCACTAACATTGTTGTGGTGGGGGGGGCCATTTCAGTAGATCAACTCACTAACATTGTTGTGGTGGGGGCCATTTTAGTAGATTAACTCACTAACATTGTTATGGTGGGAGGGGGGGGGGGGGCATTTCAGTAGATTAACTCACTAACATTGTTGTGGTGTGGGGGCCATTTCAGCAGATTAACTCACTAACATTGTTGTGGTGGGGGGGCCATTTCAGTATATTAACTCACTAACATTGTTATGGTGGGGGGGGGGGGGCATTTCAGAAAATTAACTCACTAACATTGTTATGGTGGGGGGGGGGGGCATTTCAGCAGATTAACTCACTAACATTGTTATGGTGGGGGGGGGGCCATTTCAGTAGATTAACTCACTAACATTGTTATGGTGGGGGGGCCATTTCAGTAGATTAACTCACTAACATTGTTATGGTGTGGGGGCCATTTCAGTAGATTAACTCACTAACATTGTTATGGTGGGGGGGCCATTTCAGTAGATTAACTCACTAACATTGTTGTGGTGGGGGGGGCATTTCAGTAGATTAACTCACTAACATTGTTATGGTGGGGGGGCCATTTCAGCAGATTAACTCACTAACATTGTTATGGTGGGGGGGCCATTTCAGTAGATTATCTCACTAACATTGTTATGGTGGGGGGGCCATTTCAGTAGATTAACTCACTAACATTGTTATGGTGGGGGGGCCATTTCAGTAGATTATCTCACTAACATTGTTATGGTGGGGGGGCCATTTCAGTAGATTATCTCACTAACATTGTTATGGTGGGGGGGCCATTTCAGCAGATTAACTCACTAACATTGTTATG
The DNA here is from genome assembly GCA_023566125.1 of Zingel zingel. NCBI lineage: Eukaryota > Metazoa > Chordata > Actinopteri > Perciformes > Percidae > Zingel > Zingel zingel. Next base: position 37,539,288 of record CM042323.1, on the reverse strand, counting down.
GTGGGGGGGGGGGCATTTCAGCAGATTAACTCACTAACATTGTTATGGTGGGGGGGGGGGGCATTTCAGTAGATTAACTCACTAACATTGTTATGGTGGGGGGGCCATTTCAGTAGATTAACTCACTAACATTGTTATGGTGGGGGGGCCATTTCAGTAGATTAACTCACTAACATTGTTATGGTGGGGGGGGGGGCATTTCAGTAGATTAACTCACTAACATTGTTATGGTGGGGGGCCATTTCAGTAGATTAACTCACTAACATTGTTATGGTGGGGGGGGGCCATTTCAGTAGATTAACTCACTAACATTGTTATGGTGGGGGGGCCATTTCAGTAGATTAACTCACTAACATTATTATGGTGGGAGGGGGGGGGGCATTTCAGTAGATTAACTCACTAACATTGTTGTGGTGTGGGGGCCATTTCAGCAGATTAACTCACTAACATTGTTATTGTGGGGGGGCCATTTCAGTAGATTAACTCACTAACATTGTTATGGTGGGGGGGCCATTTCAGTAGATTAACTCACTAACATTGTTGTGGTGGGGGGGCCATTTCAGCAGATTAACTCACTAACATTGTTATGGTGGGGGGGCCATTTCAGCAGATTAACTCACTAACATTGTTATGGTGTGGGGGCCATTTCAGTAGATTAACTCACTAACATTGTTATGGTGGGGGGGGGGGGCATTTCAGTAGATTAACTCACTAACATTGTTATGGTGGGGGGCCATTTCAGTAGATTAACTCACTAACATTGTTATGGTGGGGGGGGGCCATTTCAGTAGATTAACTCACTAACATTGTTATGGTGGGGGGGCCATTTCAGCAGATTATCTCACTAACATTGTTATGGTGGGGGGCCATTTCAGTAGATTAACTCACTAACATTGTTATGGTGGGGGGGGGCCATTTCAGTAGATTAACTCACTAACATTGTTATGGTGGGGGGGCCATTTCAGTAGATTAACTCACTAACATTGTTATGGTGGGGGGGCCATTTCAGTAGATCTACTCACTAACATTGTTGTGGAAACTCAATAAGCATGGGAACTAAATGCACACTTCCTGCATTACTTCAGATACTAAGTTCCTCCTCTAGTCAACTAGTATTCACATGAAATAAATAAATAAAATATTGAGACCAGTCAGCAAGGCACTCTGGGTAATATTCAACACACAAACTGGTTGCTATGGTCTCATCACTAGGCTTCCTCCACTTTGCCGCTTAAACAAAGTGGAATAAAAGTCCAAATCCACACAAAACCCGAAATCAATTATTAAGCTGACATCCCATGTGGCATTTAGGAAACCTTTATTGCAGCGTTGGCACGGTAACATGTCCAGACTATCAACAGTAACTTTTGTTTCTTGCGTCCTGCTGCTCCCATCGTCAGCCAGGTCATATTTTTTTACTAAAGCAGTGTATGACATCTGATGTATTACCTACCACCATTTCGTTGTTTTGTGTTATTTAAGATATAAAATATCTGGTCATGCCAGGCGTAATTATTCCACTCATTTTTTAAACAATGCAATTACCCATTTCAGCCACCAGGGGGGGCAGCTCCCCCTGCCCCCCAGCAAACTCCTGGGTCAGACCATCTGGTAGCGAAGGAGGGCCGAGACTGAGAGCTACATAGAAAAAATGCACCAAACAAGCCACTTTGAAATTTTGCTGTTTCATGAATACAAAAGTTGGGTGACCCTCCCCTCAACAAAGAATAAAAAGACATGACCCTCCCCTATTTTCCTCCGATGGTCCATCCCATACATACGGAACGGTCCCTTAGTGTAATTAAATAGCATTCCTTGGACAACTTATCTTATAGAGAGAGGAATTAGATATAGTGTGCTCTTACTTTATCACACATTTACATGAGCAGACAGATAGCCTTTTCGTCGTTACCAACAGAAGAACTCATCAGGAGCAAAGTCTGGCCTGAGTAAATCCCCCATGCAGCTTTGATGTGTCTATAAGCTAACATTACAGTAACTTTACATGTTCAGTGGTGGAATGTAACGAAGTACTATGTACTTAAGTACATTTTTCACGTATCTGTGCTTTACTTAAGTAGAATCAATAGTGCATACTTTTAACTTTTTCTTCCTTACATTTTGCAGCAATTATCTATACTTTCTACTCAACTACATTTCTACAACCTTCCGTTACATTTTCTGATCAGTTTTTCCCCCTGCCCAAATGTCTTCCTGACCGTCTCACGTTTGCAGTCTGCAGGGAAGCCTTCAGCAGCGGCCGTCCAGCTCCCGGTGCCGCTCGTGATATTACTAATCCCACTATGGCCACGCCAAGACCCGCCCTTCAATAGCATTAATTGGCCAGGCGCGTACAGCTCCCGGTACTACCGCTGCTCCTGTTACTGTTGCTGCTCCCGGTACTCTGCTTGGTCATATGTGAAGCATCTGTTCACATAAGGTTAATATACAACTCGTATATCTATCTTAAAACACTCCCGGTCCTCCTCAGCTGTGAAGCCACGTACTTGTTGTCCAAGCCCGTGTGTTCTCGCTAGATAAATGTGTGCAGCATTCACTGTCCCGTGGGAAATAATGCAAAGTGGAGCTTCATGCAGATCACCCTGATAGATAACCAGAATTATATGTCAGAATGTAGACTGGGCCACAGATGGTAAGCACCATTACATTAACCTAAAACTAACTTAATTAAAAGGCCACAGCCCATACAGTTTTTGTTTAATTATTAGAATATATAGACATTAACTTACCGACAAAAACTGAAAGGGAAAAACCTAAAATCCCATCAGTGGGTGTGTGGGACGATGACAGTGTGATAGCTCTGCAGGGCTGTTTTGACTGCACATAGTGGAGCGTTTTTGACTGCGTAGATCTCGACTACCATGCGGATGTTGTAACATCATATATGAACTTTTGTGTGGATAATGTGATCCCGACAAAATGTTCCAGTTTAGGAAAGTCATGTTATTGAGTCAACCACTCACCAACCCTCACTTAAACAGTAGGCCTGTTCCTTGGGCATAAGCAATGTGATGAGCAGCAATGTTTGGCACTTCTGCTGACAGAACACCCATGAGCCTATGTAGCCCACCTGCTTCTCTTCATAGTCATCAGATTCATCTACCATATAATCAATAATATAATCAAAGTAGAGGGAGGTAGGCCAGTACAGCCCGATCCGGTTGGGGAGAGTTCTAGCCCGACCAGGCTCCTCTCCTTAACCTGCCTCTCTTAGTTATGCTGTTATAGTTTTAGACTGCCGGGGGACTTCCTTTGACACACTGAGCTTCTCTCTCCTCTCTCTTTCCATCTGTGTGCATCCATGTCCCAGAAATGCTTGTTACTAACCGAGCTCTGGGGAGCTTTTTCCCCGGAGTCCTTATGTTTTTTTTCACATGTTTTTATGACTGTTTCCTTGGATTAGGGTGGCACCAAAATCATGGTTGCAGCTGTCGTTGTGGTCCTGCTGCACTTCCTGCTACACCCTGCTACGCCCTGTTACACCCTGCTATGCCCTGTTACACCCTGCTATGCCCTGTTACACCCTGCTATGCCCTGTTACACCCTGCTATGCTCTGCAGTGCCCTGCTATGCCATACTATACCCTGCTGCGTCCTGCTGCGTCCTTCTACGCCCTGCTATGATCTGCTGTGCCCTGCTACGTCCTGCAACGCCCTGCAGTACCCTGCTACGCCATGAACTACTATGACTACTATTTCTAGTCACTGTTCCATTATCTTTTATTGTGATTATTATTGTAATATTGCCACTGTTCATCACACGTCCAACCGGCACCATCAGACACCGCCTACCAAGAGCCTGGGTCTGTCCCAGGATGCTCCCTAATTACTGGAGTTGTTGGGTCTTTGTAAATTACAGAGTGTGGTCTAGACCTCTCTGTCTGTAAAGTGTCTCGAGATAACTCTTGTTATGATTTGATACTATAAATAAAATGTAATTGAATTGATTTGAATTAAAACAACTGCTGCTGATTAGAATCCATCTGGACAGTTTTGATAAAAGTATCACTGTCTTTTGTGTCTTTCAGTCGATGATTCCAGGAACCGGAGGATCGTGCTGCTCGGCCTTCCTGGAGCTGGAAAAAGTTACTCTGGGAACACCATCTTAAGATCTGAACAGTTTGAAACTGGCTGTGGCTTTGGTTTAGTCAGTAAAGAGACTATCTCTAAGTCAGCCATAGTGGAGGGTCGTCAGGTCACAGTGGTAGATACTCCAGGAATCACTGATAAAGTTCTGACTCCTGAACAGCTGTTAGAAGAGATCATGAAGTCAGTAGTAGAGGCCAGTCCAGGACCTCATGCCTTCGTTATTGTTGTCAGAATAGGCAGTATCACTGAAGCAGACAAGAAACTGTTTGCGATGCTTCCAAAACTGTTCAGCAGAGATGCCCATAAGTACTCCATGGTGCTTTTCACCCATGGAGACGAGCTGGGAGGTCGGTCCATTGATGATTTGATCAGGTCCAACAAACATGTGTCTGATCTGGTCTCCATGTGTGGTGGTAGATTCTGTGTGTTTGACAACAAAACCAAAAGAAGCAGAGAGCAGGTCAGAAACTTCCTGAGTAAAGTAGATGAGATGGTCTCAGATAACGGTGGAGAACACTACACCGACGAGATGTTCAGGATGGTTCAGACGTTCATTAATGAAGACAATAACCTGTCAGGTGAGACAGGTCTGTCACGTGTATTGAAAAGATTGTTGCTTCATGTAAGTACTTATAAACGGAAGTATTTCTTAATAGTTCTGGTTGCAATAGGAGGAGCATTAGTGGGAGCAGGAAAAGGAGCATTACTGGGAGCAGGAATAGGAGCATTACTGGGAGCAGGAATAGGAGCATTAGTAGGAGCAGGAATAGGAGCATTACTGGGAGCAGGAAAAGGAGCAGGAGCATTAGTGGGAGCAGGAATAGGAGCATTAGTGGGAGCAGGAAAAGGAGCAGGAATAGGAGCAGCAGCAGGAGCAGGAAGAGGAGCACGAAAGAAAGAGTGTCTGCTGTGATTTGGGGCTATATATATATATATATAGCAGTGAATTTGACTCTAATTTGTCAGCTGTGTGGAGGTGAGAAAGTAGGCGGAGTTTGAACTATTTCTGAGGTCAACTCTGAACATGTGATGAATTATCTCTATTTAATGATAGCACATCTCTCTATGACTCTTATGTCTTCACCTTCCAATGTGGATGTTCACAACACATAATCTCTTTAGTTTCACATGTCGTGCATTTTTTTCTGTAGTCTAACCATCAGTTACCACAGACCCCCTCTGCCCTTACAATGAAGCTAAAAGCCTCCATTAGAGACACTTTAATATCTCGGCCAATAGAAACATGAAACCTCTCCCAAACTGAATAATTACCGCACATATGAACACTAAACTGCTTATCTAGCTCTATCGTGTTGTAACTAAGATGTCTGCTGAAAAACCGATGATTTCATTGACAGATTTAGCTCCTGTACAAATTCTTAATGAGTTATGTCCAATATCCTGACAATGCTCCGCCCATTTTAAAGTTTGTTGTTAAATAGCTTGAAAAATCAGATATCAACAAGTCACATACATCTTCTTTTGACCAGCTTTATCCAATGATGATCTACAGAACATTTGGTAACAATCGGACCTACGGTTTAGGAGGAAATGTCAAAAATGTGTTGTTCTAAAAATTAAAAATGGCGGGAAAGCATCATGGCGGACTTTTATGGTCCAGGAGGCTTTTTTGTAGAGCATATTGAGCTGCATATGTGTGAGAAATTTCAAGTCAATCAGACTCACGATTTGAGAGGTGTGGCCTTTCAAAAGATCTTGTTTTCAAGCATTCATTATAGCGCCACCATGTGGCCATGTGGGACCTTTCAGGGTTAGAACCCTAATAAAATAAGAATGAAAACAATTGAACTTTCAGTGAATACCCCTGACCTTTAGAACAACCAGACCCTTTATAAACAGTTTGAAGCCACCTGTATGTCCCCGCTTTGTGCTTATGTCCCCGCTTTGTGCTTATGTCCCCGCTTTGTGCTTACGTCCCCGCTTTGTTCTTATGTCCCCGCTTTGTGCTTATGTCCCCGCTTTGTGCTTATGTCCCCGCTTTGTGCTTATGTCCCCGCTTTGTTCTTATGTCCCCGCTTTGTGCTTATGTCCCCGCTTTGTGCTTACGTCCCCGCTTTGTTCTTATCTGAGACGTTGTGTTCTGGTTAACAGACCATGTGGGGACCGGCTTCTGTTCCTGCTTTGTGAAGACGTTTAAACAACCAATCAGCTTCAGTCCGGCACGTGTTGATGGGTCCACAGGATTTACTTCTTCTACTAATGTGAGCAAAAGTGTCCGTCAGAGACCTCACAAACCATAAAATGTCACATGTGGACCACTAGGTGGCGCTATAATCAAGATAGATGCGTTTTGGCCTATAACTCCCACATTACACATCGCACATTTAAAAACCTTACATCCACGCGTTCCTTGAATCAAGCTGAACCACATGACGTAGGCCACGCCCAGAACCATCAGCTTCAGTCTACCACTTGGTGGGTCTATAGATGAAGTTTTCGCGGGGTTGCAGAGGATATGCCCCCCCAATATTCAGAAGAGGTAGATGTGTCCCCTTTAAAAAAATTGAAAGATAACCCACCACCCAAAAGAGGTAAACATAACTGTTCAGGGGGCTCAGAACAAGTATATATCCTTCTTATCTGTAAATATACTGTATATTGTTGCATATTTTTCTGGGGGAGGACCCGATCTGATTCATTTTATTAGATTTTGTTTTAGGATTTTCACTTTTAATTTTAATATTGTTATGTTTTTCAGATGCTAATCTGACATTTAATCTTTCACTGTTATTGGTTTGATATTTGACCTAAAGTACTGCTTCACTTATAGAACTTAACATTACTGTCCATATTATCATATTATCTATATTATATATATTATACATTAGTTTAGATCACTTTTTGTTGTATAAGTTTGAATATTTAGAAATGATTGATTCTTGATTTTCAGTTTCTTTTGAAGATAATAAACCAAAAATCTAAATATAGTCCATTGTAATGTTTCTGTTTAACCCTTGTGTTGTCTTCCCCTCAATATTTTGATTTTCTGGGTCAAAATATAAAATTACAACTTTTTTTTCAACGTTTTGGACACTTTACTGACGTTTATGTCCCTCATTTCTACAGTTTTTTTTTTTTTTTTAGGTTTTTGTCGTTTTTCTCCCAAAATTTTTGCTGCTTTTTTAAAAATACTTTTATCAATTCATTTTTCAAAATTATTTTAATTTCCTTTTTTTTTTTCAACTGCTATAAAATAGAATAAAACTCCCAAATTCAATGAAAGTAGTGAACGTGTGCAGAGTAATGGTTGTATGGAACCATCCACGTTATTTTTTGGACAATTTGGTTAAAAAGAAACCAAAATTGCTGTAATAGAAACTTTGAAAATGGGTTAATTTGACATGAGGACAACACACGGGTTAATGTTCGTAAACATAAAGTCATTTCTTGTATTTCTACTCCGGATCATTTGATAAAGTTTCTACTGTACATGAATGTTGAATTCACTCGTGTTTCTGATCAAGATGTCAGTTTTAAAGAGTGATGATTTATAATATCAACAGAATATAAACGATGCCACATTATTGGATGATTACATTTTATAAAGTCTGACACACATGTTAAGATGTTTAAGTTTCTGATGAATAATTAATGTGAAACATGATTTCTAAAGCTGTTTAACTTTGTATTTTGTTGACGGATTTGTTAAACATGACTCTGATGAATTCATAATCTTTTGATCTTTTTTATTGATTCAAAATAAACAGAAACATGGATCCAAACTTTTAGTTTTCGAGCTTGTCGTATACGACGAAAAAAAGCATCTCCGATTCATATTTTAATCATTTTACAGCCATAAGAGCTAGAGGCTTACAGCCTTTTCCAGCTAAACGCTGACCCTCTGGCCGTCACGGGGGGTCTTTGGTGTCTGGCGGCCCTGGGCCTGTCGTACATGTGTACTGTGGTTTGTCTTGTCAACTTGCAACTCTACTACTATATAGAGCTGGTACTATTATATACTACTATATAGAGTTGGTACTATTATATACTACTATATAGAGCTGGGACTATTATATACTACTATATAGAGCTGGTACTATTATATACTACTATATAGAGCTGGGACTATTATATACTACTATATAGAGCTGGTACTATTATATACTACTATATACAGCTGGGACTATTATATACTACTATATAGAGCTGGTACTATTATATACTACTATATAGAGCTGGTACTATTATATACTACTATATAGAGCTGGGACTATTATATACTACTATATAGAGCTGGTACTATTATATACTACTATATAGAGCTGGTACTATTATATACTACTATATAGAGCTGGTACTATTATATACTACTATATAGAGCTGGGACTATTATATACTACTATATAGAGCTGGTACTATTATATACTACTATATAGAGCTGGTACTATTATATACTACTATATACAGCTGGGACTATTACATACTCCTATATAGAGCTGGTACTATTATATACTACTATATAGAGCTGGGACTCTGTTTTCCCCGGGTACCCCAGTGACTCTTCGTCCCCTGTGCCCCAGTGACTCCGTTTCCCGGTTCCCCTTGTGACTCTCGCCCTCCCTGGGTTGTTTTTTGTTTTTCTGACTTTTTTTTTCCCTGGTCGTCTGGAATCCGCCCCTTGAGGAGGGGGTACTGTTATGGTTTGGGTATTGTTGTCTTGTATTTTTGTTACCTGGTTTAGTTATTTCTGTATTTTTCCTGTGTTTGTATATTTATTCTATATTTGTATGTCATGTTGTGTATTCCCCGGTTTATGTTCTATTTCCTGTTTTATTTTGATAGTCCGTGTCTGATCTTGTCTAGATTTACTTTGTTTTCCCGCCTTTGTTGATTGTCCCGCCCCGCCCTGATGTGTTTCAGGGAAAACAAAAGTAAAAGTTACAGCCCATGAACCAGTTGGTTCAGGTTTGAGCATAAAGAGTTTCAGAGAAAACAAAAGTAAAAGTTACAGCCCGTGAACCAGTTGGTTCAGTGTTGTTGTGTAACAGCAGCACATGATGTGTTCCTCATATCAATCATGTCTTTACACAACTTTAATTATGTTGAAACTAACTCCATATTTATCCTCCCACCCTTCTCAGACTCCGGCTGCTGCCACTCAGCGGTTAGGGGAGTTTTCTAAGCATTTGATCTCGGTCCAATGGTGGCGAGAGAAGCTGCAAAGTCACATTCAGTTCATCTGCTGATGGGTCTGACATCCTGTTTCCTCATACTTCTGGCTCTGTGCCAGCTTCTTCTTACAGACACTTAAACAAGTGTTGTTTTGTGTTATGGTGAATAAGAAAACTTAAAAACCAGACAACAATGTCTTTACACAATGTCATGACAAACTTGTAGCGGCGGCGATAATGAGAGGCCTGGGAGCACCTGGCCGGTCCTCCCAGGCTATTTAACCCCGCCAGCCCCGAGACCAGAAGCGGTATTCCCTCGACCGCACTCCTGCATGATTTCTCTTCGTTTAGTCAGTCCCTCCAGAAAAACGTGATTATGCCATCCCATAATTCAACGCAATTTTTCAAATACGCCGCACAAATTGCCGATTTCCGAGCAAAATCCCCGCATTTTCGTTGTAAAAACATATTTCACATATATCTCAGCTTTGAAAAATATTGCGTTTACTTCACACGAGAGCAGCTATTTCCCCTGTTGCCATGGGAACGTTATGAAGTGTAATTACGCGACGTGAACATCATCGAAAAGCTGGGTGTTGTGGGGGGGGGGGGGGGGGGGGATCACTTTTTTTTCTCTTTTTCATCAAACCGCAGTTTTTGCAAGTTCCCGCATTTCATCGAATAAAACTGCATAAATATAAAGAGAGAGAGAGAGACAGACAGACAGACAGACAGACAGACAGACAGACAGACAGACAGACAGGCAGACAGACAGGCAGACAGAAAGAGAGACAGACAGACAGACACGCAGGCAGACAGACAGACAGAAAGGCAGACAGACAGACAGAAAGGCAGGCAGACAGACAGGCAGGTAGGCAGGCAGACAGACAGACAGACAGAGAGAGAGACAGACAGAGAGACAGGCAGACAGAGAGACAGACAGACAGAGAGAGAGAGAGAAGAAGAAGAGAGAAGAAGAAGAGAGAGAAGGGACAGAGAGACAGACAGACAGACAGACAGACAGACAGAGAGACAGACAGACAGGCAGACAGAAAGACAGATAGACAGACAGAGATGCAGGCAGACAGACAGACAGAAAGGCAGACAGACAGACAGAAAGGCAGACAGACAGGCAGGCAGACAGACAGACAGACAAGCAGACAGAGAGATAAACAGACAGACAGCCAGGCAGACAGACAGAGAGAGAGAGACAGACAGACAGAGAGATAAACAGACAGACAGACAGGCAGGCAGACAGACAGTTCTGTGTAGCATCAACTCTAACTCCAGTTGAACTTCTTTTGTGAATTGATGGTGAATTAAAACTCATTTAGATGAAATGAAACCTGATTCAGGAGGAAATGAGTAGAAATGATGACTAATGTGGACTACAGCTGAGAGGGGGGAGAGCTGTAAGCTGATGAATGATATATTTAAATATGGGATGTATAAATGTTCTTTTGTTGTCTTTATTGGAAGCTGCGGATGTTTAAAGGTTGAACTCTGATGAAATCAACATCTGAAATCAGTTTGAAGAGATTTGTCTCCATCTGGTGGAGGGACTCAGCAGCACAGAGGGGGAGGTGCATGATGGGAAATGGAGGCTCCAACACTCTCCAAGTTTCTCATGCTTCATTTGTCTTTCTTCTGTTGAAGTTTTTGGGTTTTTGTTCCTGTTTTGTGCCGTTTCTGTTGCTGTTTAGAAGTTCTGGTTGTTTTTGAATGTTGAAGTTCCTTTTTTTAACCTGTAGTCACCTTTCTCACCGTTGTTGTTGCTTCTTTAACCTTGTTGTTCCCGTGTCTCTGTTGTTGACATGGAAGATAGATGTACATGTTGTTGATGAGCTGATCAAACAGCTGAAGTGGATTTCCTTTCTCCAGCCGTCAGACAACAAACGGTTGTCTCCCTGCCCAGCGTAGAGTAGCTTTCAACCATATTATTTAGGGATGTCCAGATCCGATCACGTGATCGGAAATCGGGCCCGGTCACGTGGTTTCAGACTCGATCGGAATCCGACGTTACCTCCCGATCAGGACTGGGATATCTATGTATATATATTCTCATTATTATTAACACATCTATAGTTATGGGGTGGCACCGAGTTAGACCCTTTGGACTCCACACAGGAACAGCAACGTGTGCGGCATGACATCACTTTGTTGCAGAGACGCTATTGGTTAAAGCCGGCGAAGTAGAAGACGGAAGCAGCTTGAAGCGGAAAGCGCGAGTATGTCTGCGGTCTGGAGATATTATAAAGTTGATGACAACAACATTGTCAGAGCAAACTGTGAGATATGTAACAGAAGAGCTCTGTTTGGTAACAGAGTTGTTGAATGTTAAAATAAGGTGAATTAAATAAAAAATAAGGAACATCCTGGATCTGTTTTTCGCTCTTCTTTATTCTTTTTTATATATTATAGAAGTATCGGATCGGGACTCGGTATCGGTAGATACTCAAAATCAAATGACTCCTGAACCCTGATCGGGACATTCCTAACATTATTCCTTCTGGAGTCTTTTTAACAAGAACTTAGATTAATGTATGAATTGAAAGTGATTGTGTGAGCTATGAGGGAACAACCAGTGATGCCCTTGGTACCATCAAATGATGCCTACAGCAATGTCATCAGGCTACACATACACCGGTAGGCCATGGCCCACTTTACCGCTGACCGTGTCCTGGTCCACCTGATCACAGAATTTATAGTTGACCCACCTCTTTTTGCGTATATCTATATTATTCTTAATACTATTATAATGTCACTGCTACTGCATTGCACATATCTGTACATGTTGTTCTTACGTTGTTCATATTACATTGCCATATTTATTCTGCTCTTATAACACTGAAATATATGTCTTGTCCTGCCTATGCACCACCTGTCTATGCTTGTATATCATATTGCACTTTTCTGCTTTTTTGCTCTTCTGGTTGGACGCAAACTGCATTTCGTTGTCTTTGTACTTGTACTCAATGCACAATGACAATAAAGTTAAATCGAAATCTAATAATAGCTAGTTAGGATTAGGCTAACTATAGACGCAGAGTGTAGGCCTCAATTCTGTTTCTGTATACAATTGATGGTAAAGGTGTTGAATGCAATCTAAAAATACACAGCTGATTATTTAGTCTAACTGATTATTGTGTTGAACTGATTTCATGATATTCTATCTTTCATGAATGTGTGTTTTATTATTTTGCTGTGATGAATTCCTGATCAATATTTGCAATGATGGTATATTTAAGTGAAGGTATAATGTACGAAACTTAAAATTAAATTGAGGCTTTTGACAAAGGTGCTTTAAAAACATTTTTAAGTGATTTTAAATTACAAAATATCACAGGGCAGATTAAAATAGCGGCTCTATTTCACACGGAAATACGAAAGTGTGACTGTAGCTTCCGTTTTGGGGCTTTTAATTTGAAATCCCGAGGGAAGTCGAATGTACCTTTACGTAGGGAACCTTAACAGTTAGTTTCCATCAAAGCACGCTGATGGAACTGAGGCTAATGGAGGAATACATCCGACCAGCGCGTTGCTAAAAAGTGGTGACAGTTATTGATAAAGTTAAAAGAATACTCCGAGGGATTAACGGAGTTAAATGTATTCACGGAAACAACTTTGTTGTAGTGCGTCTTCCCTCGTCCGAGCTGCGTTACCAACATGTGCTCAGGTGGATAGTGGCTGCAAGCGCCTGTTAAAGACAACGTGAGTGTTCAAGACAATCAATAATTGTATACACGTGTTAAGTGTGTTTCTCCTCTGCTCTCTTCTGTCCTGACCAGTGGTGGAGGAAGTACTGAATCTCAGTACTTAAGTGAAAGTACAAATAACCAGAGATATATACACTTTAGTATATATTAATATGATTTAAGTACAACAATGAAAACCCTACTTAAGTAGAAGTAAAAAGTATCTGATTTAAAATGTACTTTAAGTATTAAAAGTAAAAGTACTTGCATAATGATTTATTCTCTTAATGTCTATGTTCTAATAACTTAAAAAAACATTATGGGCTGTGGCATTTTAATTGAGGTAGTTTTAGGTTAATGTATAATCAGATAGAGCAGTGGTGGCCTAAAGGTTAGAGAAGCGAGCTTGTGACTGGAAGGTCACAAGGTTAGGGTTAGGGTTGGAAGGTCGTTGGTTCAATCCCCAGACTGACAGGATAAAATCTGGGTGGGGAAAGTGAAAGAGCAGCGCTT
>CM042323.1:37508339-37520839 GCA_023566125.1 Zingel zingel | reverse complement strand
TAAAAGGGACAACGCACATTGATCAACATGAGTACAGAGTCCAACATGTAGATGTGCCAGATTTAGCCATACAGGATCATTTTCATCTGCAGTCCCTAGCAGACTGATGGCTTAAAACAATAGATACGATCCAACAACACAACACATACATATAAAGCAAGAAACACATAAGCATAGACAAGTCAAATGACACAACCACTGTTCCAGATCAGGACAACTGGCAGGTTGATGGCATGACAATTGATTTCCGTGACTATAAATGTACCAACAGAGTTATTATAAATATTCTATTACAGGAATATAACCCTAACCCAGGTTTGAGAACCACTGATTTCATTCTCCTCCAGAAGAACATTTACATTAAAAGATGTCGTGCAGTTCACGGTTTGAGCCACCAGGTGGAGCCTCTGACTCACTAATGAGACTGAGTTACAGCTCTGAGAGGCAGGTCTGGTTTCTGGTTCTGGGCTCCATGCAGTCTGTGTGTGTGATTGACAAACCCCTCAATCTCAGATGACATCCTAATATTCATGATTAAAGCAAGATTACAGTGTTTCCCAACAAGGTACAATCTGGCAACATGGTACCCATCAAAATACGAACCCTACTGCATATTACACCCAACTCAACAGGAAAACCAAACTGTTGCACACATACTAAATGGCTGCTACAATTATAAAGGACTGCATGCGGCCAGTCAGGACCGTCTGGTGGATCTGGTTGCAAAAGATGAACTATGGACATGATAGCAAGATCTACAAGCACAGCACTGTAACATTCAACTGGTTCCATCATAACACATCTGACAGTGACTACTTTAAAACATCCCAAACACTCCTGACGTTGTAATTGTAAATGAGGTTATATTTGGAAGCTTCTTCATGTTGATTAGTCATGTAGAAGCTCCTAGGTTTGGTTGCTATGACGACCTAAAGCTCTATTTCTGAAGGGGATTTGTAAATAGGTCTTGTTTGTTTGTTTGTTTGTATATCTGTACTTCGAATAAAGAAATAAAAAAGGAAAGAAAGTGTAAATAAATGTGTTGCTCCGTGTTGTCGGGGCTGAACGTGCCCCAGCTGATCTTTATTATCATGTGACTTGTGTTCAGGGCGTTTCCTGTTTAACGTTAACTTTCTCTTTCACTTCCACCCAGCTTGTGGCGCAGTTAGTCTCCTCCGTCTGGAGCTCCAGCTGAAGGTAATGTAATCTTTTGTACCTTTAAATATGTCTTTTTAAATCTAATGGACCTTTCTGGTAGTTCAGTTTGAGAGCAGAAAGCTGCAGAAAGCTGCAGAGAAACTAACACAACTCTGACTGGGGACTCAAACTGTCCAACTGACCAAAGATCGGCCGCCATGTTGGCTGGATTTCTGGGAGAGGAACGCAGAGACTGAGGGACGGGATTTACTTTAGTTTAGATTAGTTAGAACATATGAAATACATACAATAGCATTTAAAAAGCAGCAGCTACAGCAGGAGAGGAGAGAAGTCCTCCCCTATTACACAAATATACAACTACAACATGATCATTTCTCTTCAAAAGACCAAACAAACAGGGAGACATACACCAGATGTGAAGATATATATCAGCTCGTTCTACAGAAATAACATGAATACAACCATCAGGGTTAAGATGAATTCAAATGGGTTTGAACTGTGAGCTGAAGGTGGCAGGAAGTTCATGTTTTTAGGGACATACAGCTGTGGAGCTCTCTGTCTGATAACTAGGGTGTGTGTGTGTGTGTGTGTGTGTGTGTGTGTGTGTGTGTGTGTGTGTGTTTGTGTTTGTGTGTGTGGAGCTCTCTGTCTGATAACTAGGGTGTGTGTGTGTGTGTGTGTTTGTGTGTGTGTGTGTGTGTGGAGCTCTCTGTCTGATAACTAGTGTGTGTGTGTGTGTGTGTGTGTGGAGCTCTCTGTCTGATAACTAGGGTGTGTGTGTGTGTGTGTGTGTGTGTGTGTGTGTGTGTGTGTGTTTCTCTATCTGATAACTAGTGTGTGTGTGTGTGTGTGTGTGTTTCTCTATCTGATAACTAGTGTGTGTGTGTGTGTGTGTGTGTTTCTCTATCTGATAACTAGTGTGTGTGTGTGTGTGTGTGTGTGTGTGTGGAGCTCTCTGTCTGATAACTAGTGTGTGTGTGTGTGTGTGTGTGTGTGTGTGGAGCTCTCTATCTGATAACTAATGAATGTTTGGATGGGCCACTAATCTGTAAATGAAAACTTTTTTTTTGCTAGTTGAGTCAGTGAATATCAGAAGAAAGAATAAACACATTGTGAAATATATATATATATATATATATATATATATATATATATATATATATATATATATATATATATATATATATATATATATATATCTTTCCATGAGTAATTCTAGATAGATTAATCCACAATTGAACTGCTATTTAGTCATCTTTCTGGATGAAAATACAATATTCTGCTGTTTCTGATGCAGACCAGAGCAAGAGCCAAGATGGCGGCTGACTGATGGGTCTATTGACCAATCACATGCAGTTTTATCAGAGGAAAGAGGGTTTGCTCAGCCAATAAGATAAGCCAAGCGGGAGGGACTTGTATTGAGTGTTGGAGGATGAGTCCAGAGAGGCCAGGAGGCCCCTGGAGGCCTGGAGGCTGAAATCAGCCTGATTGGCTGACTGATGTCTTATAGCAGAGCGACAGTAGTAACCTAATAAACCATAGGTTATCATGTATCCCGGTCCAAAGTTCCTGGACCTTATCACGGGGCCCTAGGACATGAAGTAACTGGCCGTCCTCTGTCTTTCTGTGTCTCTAATCATTAACGTGACTGTCCTTTATCTCCAAGTGGAAATGACTGTCTGCCTCTCCATGTTACCAAAACTCTTTCCGTGAGTGTTTTAGGTTTCACAGAGTGATCTCTAATGATTTCCCCAACCCTCCAGCTAGTCGCTTTACATAAATATTTTTTTCTACTACTATGGGCTAACAGTTAACATAGAAACGATCAGACCTACATTTAAATGCCCTCTGTAAATAGACAGTATTACATGGCTATGCTGCCCTGCTGGTAGGGGCAGTAATTACAACTTGACCCGCTTTCACTTAACTACGGTGCCGTAAAATCAATCACATCTCCGTGATCTGCGTAACGACAGTACAGTGGACCGTTTGCCGTTAACAGAGCGACAGTAATAACCTAATAAACCATCATTACTGAGATTAAAATACATTCTCCGTTATATTTGCACTGAATAATGCATTCAATAAACAGAAGCATAACTCTTGCAGCACACATGAACAGATGCACAATATTAGCTCACACATAACATAGCACCCTCGTGAATTAGCCTTCTGTTGGTAACGTGCATTCATAAATCCTACAACACATCGTCCCGTACCTACAGGACATCAGACTTACTTATTGATTGATTATTGTCTTTGATAAACGTCCAGAGCAGAACTACAGCAGCTTATGATGCATTCAACTGACAGTGATGTGAAAGAGACAAAGAGCCAATGAGAAATGCTGTTGTTCCCTCTGCAGACGGAGGCTGAGTTCAGCAGCATGGATCAGTGTGAGGACAGAGGAACCACTCTGTGTGGGGAACAGGACCGCCAGACCAAAGCTCAGAGGTGAGACCACCATCTCTACCTGTCCAGCACTCACATCACTCCACCACCTGAAATGCACAAACTCGTAGTGATGATGAGACAGACTCATGATCTTCTATGAAGTATTTTACTCAGTATACTGGGAGAGAGAGTTCTGCAACGTGGCCATCGCCTACCAGACACTAGAAGACTCTGAACAGACTAAAGTCTGACACCATCTCACATCTAACGTTAAAGACACACTGTAGTCCCAGCTCAGAGGTTAACACATGAACTCTGTCTCACTCACACATGTCCAGCTGTCATCCTTCCTCACTACAGTCTGAAGTTACCTGCACATACAGGACATCACCATGATATCTAGAATCACAACTATCATCATAAAAGACATGAAAGAACATGCATAGGAAGGGATTTCCCACTATCACCACCATTATTCAAACTCAACCTCTGTCTATGTTGAAGGCCAGAGCAACAGCTCACACCTGACCCTGCTGGACCTGGACTTGAACCTGTACCTGGACCTGAACCTGGACCTGAACCAGAACCCAGCTGTGTGTCCATGGAGAGTGACCGGTCTAAGGATTTGCCTCCAAAATTCAAAGATGGATGTCACTCTGTTGATCCAAGGTGAGGATTTAAAACTGAGAAAAACACAACAGAGTGTTTGTGTCAGATTCTCAGTTGTGAGTCATTGGTGGAAACTGGCAGCTTTCAGACCTCTGCAGACCGGAGCAATGCAAGTATCTGCAAGTTTCAACTCGTCTCTTCCAGAATCTTTGGTCTGAACTGGACTTCAGCAAGCAGGCCACCCATACTCCTTTACTAGGGCAGGCAGCCTTGCCAAGAATAACAGAACAGCATGGGGCAACCCACAAGCAACCTGCTCCTTACCATATATATCTGCCACACATTCTCACACCCATCTCGTGAAATAGGGACGTTTGGTCAGGGGCCTTTGTCGTTCGTATTGACGCTAAAGGTCTCCTTTAGCGTTTTATGTAAACACGCTTGGTCGGGACTATTGTCGTCCCTTTAGTGCTTTAAGTAAATGCGCTTGGTCGGGTGGGCTTACGGTTCCGTGACACGCAGGAACTACGGGACGGTTGGGTTTAGGAAAGGATCATGGGTGGCCGTACGGTTCTGTGACAAGTGGGGGGAAAGAAAAAAGAGACTATAGCGAGTGTGACAACCGGGACGCTAACCCCTCTCTGCTGGGTGAACGTCCTGTGTTTGACCCAACCACCCCCCCAAACAACCTCCCAGCGCGGAAATTCGCCCTTACATAGTACTCTCTGAATCCTCTCTAACTGCTGCTCTCCCTGGTGCGTTGCACAAGTACGCTGAAGGACGCCTTTTACGTCGCATCAGACGCTGACGGTTTGACTGTCCAAACGTCCTTATTTTACGAGTTCGGAATGAGAAAGGGTTGATATCTGATAGTGGTCTACAAGATGCAGCTCACCTGTGTGTTTCACATGGATTCACTCTGTACCTTTAAAACGTTTGTGGTTCAGTGAACACACTGTTCTCCTGGATGGCATGACAAAACAATGAGCAAATATTGTTTGAAATGTATAAACAATCCATTGTTGCACAGTGTTCTGGGTACAGGGCAGATTATATTCAGTTTGTATGTGTTTCTATCAGGAGAAAGCTGGAGGAACCAGAACCCAGCTGTCTGTCCATGAAGAGTGACCGGTCTAAGGGTTTGATTATTACCTTCAAAGATGGACGTCACTCTGTTGATCAAAGGTGAGGATTTAAAACTGAGAACGAGAGAAACTGTGCTGCCTTCCAGTTGGTCTGATCCATCAAACACTGTTGATTATCTTTCCAACCTGGTCAGCTTTGGGGCATCGTTCTCTGGTGTTGTAGCTCAGTTTTAGAGCAAAACTCTGCCGTGTGCTCATGATTTGTTCTAATATTCAGTTGCTCTCATCAGACATCATATTTTCTGTTGTTTTAGATTTGGTTCGGCCCAATATTCACTTGTTTTGTGTTAACGCTGAGTTTGTTCAAACAAACCAAGCGAAGTCCTTAGTGAAAGACACTAGTTGAAGTCTTAGTTTGCTTCTTATTTCTTCCTGTTGAATCACAGTAGGATCAGCCGTACGACAAACAATTTAATGTCAGGGGAAACCATCTGATTACATTTTTTAATCAACACTTTAAGTCAGAGGACCTTTACCTTGTGTGTGTCTCTGTGTGGACAGACATGATGTGAGCTAATTCTTCCTGATTCCTCCACAGAGTGGACCAGGAGATCTCAGAAGTTCCCAGTGGTCAGTCTACCCAGCAGCATCAAACATACATGGACTCCATATTTAAGGTCTGTATATATACAACAACTACTTTTACATCTATTCTGTTCACAATCATCTGGTGCACTTTATAGACCAGAGGATTGTCAGTCTGTCCAACATGGAGCTGATGTTTGCTTCCATTATTTCAGTTTGATTTGAGTCATATAATCTTCTGTTCCAGCTGCTGGAGGACGACATTGTCACGTTTGTGAAGAACGAGCTGAAGAAGATCCAGAAGGTTCTGAGTCCAGATTACCCAGAATGCTCAGAGAGTCAGAGGGAGGCTGAGGAGATGTTGGATGGTGAGGATGAAGATCAGAGGAGGAGCAGCAGAGAGGCATTTCTGAAGATCACTCTGCACTTCCTGAGGAGAATGAAGCAGGACGAGCTGGCTGACTGTCTGCAGAGCAGTAAGAGGATTTATATCATTAGGGGAAGTAATCTGTCATATGTAATTTATAAATCACTTATTGATCTTCTTTTTTGTGTGTTCATTCAGGAAGTCGTTCTGGAGTTTGTAAGCGTAAACTGAAATCTAACCTAAACCAGAAGTTCCAGTGTGTGTTTGAGGGGATTGCTAAAGCAGGAAACCAAACCCTTCTGAATCAGATGTTCACAGAGATCTACATCACAAAGGGAGGGACTGCAGAGGTCAATGCTGAACACGAGGTCAGACAGATTGAAACAGCATCCAGGAAACCAGATGGACCAGAAACAACAATCAGACAAGAAGACATCTTTAAAGCCCCACCTGGAAGAGATGAACCAATCAGAACAGTGATGACAAAGGGAGTGGCTGGCATCGGGAAAACAATCTTAACACAGAAGTTCACTCTGGACTGGGCTGAAGACAAAGCCAACCAGGACATCCAGTTCATATTTCCATTCACCTTCAGAGAGCTGAATGTGCTGAAAGAGAGAAAGTACAGCTTGGTGGAACTTGTTGATTACTTCTTTAGTGAAACCAAAGAAGCAGGAATCTGCAGGTTTGAAGAGTTCCCGGCTGTCTTCATCTTTGACGGTCTGGATGAGTGTCGACTTCCTCTGGACTTCCACAACACTGAGATCCTGACTGATGTTACACAGTCCACCTCAGTGGGTGTGCTGCTGACAAACCTCATCAAGGGGAATCTGCTTCCCTCTGCTCGCCTCTGGATAACCACACGACCTGCAGCAGCCAATCAGATCCCTCCTGGGTGTGTTGACATGGTGACTGAGGTCAGAGGGTTCACTGACCCACAGAAGGAGGAGTACTTCAGGAAGAGATTCACAGATGAGGAGCAGGCCAGCAAAATCATCTCCCACATCAAGACATCACGAAGCCTCCACATCATGTGCCACATCCCAGTCTTCTGCTGGATGACTGCTACAGTTCTGGAGGATGTGTTGAAGACCAGAGAGGGAGGAGAGCTGCCCAAGACCCTGACTGAGATGTACATCCACTTCCTGGTGGTTCAGTCCAAAGTGAAGAAAGTCAAGTATGATGGAGGAGCCGAGACAGATTCACACTGGAGTCCAGAGAGCAGGAAGATGATCGAGTCTTTGGGAAAACTGGCTTTTGAGCAGCTGCAGAAAGGCAACCTGATCTTCTATGAATCAGACCTGACAGAGTGTGGCATCGATATCAGAGCAGCCTCAGTGTGCTCAGGAGTGTTCACACAGATCTTTAAAGAGGAGAGAGGACTGTACCAGGACAAGGTGTTCTGCTTCATCCATCTGAGTGTTCAGGAGTTTCTGGCTGCTCTTCATGTCCATCTGACATTCACCAAGTCTGGAGTCAACCTGCTGTCAGAAGAACAAACAACCTCACCCTGGTGGTTTCTATCTAGAAACAAACCTGAACCATCACGTTTCTACCAGTGTGCTGTGGACAAGGCCTTACAGAGTCCAAATGGACACCTGGACTTGTTCCTCCGCTTCCTCCTGGGTCTTTCACTGCAGACCAATCAGACTCTCCTTCGAGGCCTGCTGACACAGAGGGGAATTAGCTCACAGACCAATCAGGAAATAGTTGAGTACATCAAGAAGAAGATCAGTGGGGATCTGTCTGCAGAGAGAAGCATCAATCTGTTCCACTGTCTGAATGAACTGAATGATCGTTCTCTAGTGGAGCAGATCCAACAGGCCCTGAGTTCAGGAAGTCTCTCCACAGATGAACTGTCTCCTGCTCAGTGGTCAGCTCTGGTCTTCATCTTACTGTCATCAGAAGAAGATCTGGATGTGTTTGACCTGAAGAAATACTCTGCTTCAGAGGAGGCTCTTCTGAGGCTGCTGCCAGTGGTCAAAGCCTCCAAAAAAGTTCTGTAAGTACAGCGATAGTTGGACTCATATATCATAACTTAAAGACTCTGCTGTCTTTTCAACTTTATGATTGTTTTTTCTTCATTTCCGTCTCTTCAGGCTGAGTAGCTGTAACCTGTCAGAGAGAAGCTGTGAAGCTCTGTCCTCAGGTCTCAGCTCTGAGTCCTCTAGTCTGAGAGAGCTGGACCTGAGTAACAATGACCTGAAGGATTCAGGAGGGACGCTGCTGTTGGCTGGACTTCAGAGTCCACACTGTAAACTGGAGACTCTCAGGTCAGATAAAGAACAATAATCTTTGAAAACACAGTATTGAAAAATACTTTGGAAACTTTTGAAAAACTGTGAATGTTTCCAAAGTATTGTAGAATCACGTCATAGAGAATGAAATATGAACTGTGGCTGATCTCCAGAAATCAGTCATATTTTACCATCATGTGACTTTGTTTATTCCTATTTTACAACAAGTAGATCCAACTAGACAATCTGATTGGTCAACTAGACATTTAGAACGTACTCCAATCAGCATGACAGCCCACCCAGAGCCATTTGAGCACACCTGGTGCATCACATAAAATATTACTCCGCCATTTCCATGGCAACATTGTTACTCCCAGGGCTGAATCAAAAAAACAGTAACGTTAGCCTACAACATTGATACAATGGATCGTTTTGTTGTTAATTTTGATTTATATGGCAGACTTAGATTTGATAAATGGTTGGAAGAGGATGAGAAGTGAATCATTGGATGAAGACATTTTTACAACACTCTGGAGTTAACTGTTACTGGAATAGTTTGGATCACATCAGCTGTTGGATCACATCAGCTGTTGGATCACATCAGCTGTTTGGATCACATCAGCTGTTTGGATCACATCAGCTGTTTGATCACATCAGCTGTTGGATCACATCAGCTGTTGGATCACATCAGCTGTTTGGATCACATCAGCTGTTGGATCACATCAGCTGTTGGATCACATCAGCTGTTGGATCACATCAGCTGTTGGATCACATCAGCTGTTTGGATCACATCAGCTGTTGGATCACATCAGCTGTTTGGATCACATCAGCTGTTTGGATCACAACAGCTTGTTGGGTATTCGTTGGTGTACAGATCTAATTATTGGCAAATTATCAAAGATTTTTTATCAATATTAATAAAGTTATAAACATGGTTATTAATAACTTTATCAAATTGACAAACAATCAAAACAGGGCACCACCCTGGAACTTCAGGTGCCAATAGTCAAACTGTGAAACAGTCTCATTAGTGGTGTTCCCTTTTAAATACAGATCTTAACTTGGTTAATCTATCTGATTCTTTAAAGGAACAAAAGGAAGGGTGAATCCAAGCAATGACCTGTTTAACCAGCAATTATTACAATAAGTACACAAATAATCACAGACAACTGCTAATTAAAGTATAGTATAATTTATTAACTTCAAAATTATCAACGGCCAATCAATAATCCTTTGATCAATTAAAACCAATATAAGTTTCTTTTAAGTACAACAAAACAAAGCCAAAACAACCAGCACGTGATGTGATCTGAGAGAGAGAGAGAGAGAGAGAGAGAGAGAGAGAGAGAGAGAGAGAGAGAGAGAGAGAGAGAGAGAGAGAGAGAGAGAGAGAGAGAGAGAGAGAGAGAGAGAGAGAGAGAGGTGACGAAACCCGGAGGTTGCTAGGCTGTGTCCCAGATTAGCCGTTAGCTCATTGAAGCTAGGCTAGGTGTTAGCTGCACAAAAGCTATTCAGCCTCAAGAGGGCGGTAGTGGTGCTGGGTGCTGCACCGGGTGGCTAGGGCTAGCCGGTTAGCTTTCAGGCTAACTTCTTACAGACCAAAGGGACACACTAGCTAGCTACTTTGCTATGTGCTAGCTTTGTAGCTATTCGACGCACGTGTGTGTGTGTGTAGAGAGAGGGGGAGAGAAATGGAGGGAAAACACACTTGAAAGAGAGAAAACATTTGATATCTGTGGCTTGGAAATAATCGCTCTCTCCGTTTAATCAAGGTTCTAACTTAACTCGACGTTACAGCAGAATCTGAGGTTTTGTTTAACGAGAGAGAGGGTTATTTTCCCCACTCCTTCCTGCGAGCGCACCGTGGTAACGATAATCACACCCTCATCCGCTCCACGGGGATGGTATGCAGTGTTTTGGCTATATCACCGCTGTAGTTGACTGACGGAGGGTCGGATTATGGCTCCACTTGACAAGTAATTAAACTTCTCACGGCGGGGAGTAAAAGCTACAGTTCACAGTTTCAACACAACTTCAACAATATCTGGATCAGAGATACATTCACAGCCAAACAGATTAATAATCAAAACATGCAGCAATAGCACTGTATTAATCAGATCACATTAATGGTAACACAAATAGCAACAATAGCAAATTACTCATTAATAAAACACACCCTGTTCTAATCTGCCCAGAACCTCTTACTTTGGATGTGCAGTTCGCTTCGTTTGTTCGGCGGATCCTCCGCGATGAACAGAAAGCGAGTTAAAACCTGCGCCCCTGTTTTAAGGAAACAGAAAGCTCCCTCCAGCAGTTGGATTCTGAGCTCTGTCAGAGTCGACTCGGAGAAACAGGGTAATTTTACCCTCTGCAGATTTGGTGAAAGATTTCTTCACCGGGACCCCCTTTTGTAGCATCACCCAGATACTACGCAGCTCACCTCGGCCTGCGAGATGATGCTGTTGACTTTTCGGCAGCACTGTGACGTGTCATCCTTTCAGTAACGAATCACTAGTGGAAAGACGCAGGTTTGTGTGTGTCAGAAAGTTTTATAGTCTCAGGCCCCATGCTGTGTTTGGAGTCCACTGGTCCAGTGACATCCAGGTGCGACTTGCAGTCTCCTGCTGTAAAATGGGGCTTCACCCTCTTGACTGAGGAGGCATGTGCTTTCTTTTGTCTCAGAGGTAGATCAGGATTGGAATTTTCCATGTAGGCCCAGATATCTTTGTCTCTCAGAGGTTGATTTAATCTAGGGCCTTATTGTTTAATATCCAGTTTAATTCTTCTTCTGTGTTTATTAATGAGTAATTTGCTATTGTTGCTATTTGTGTTACCATTAATGTGATCTGATTAATACAGTGCTATGGCTGCACGCTTTGATTATTAATCTATTTGGCTGTGAATGTATCTTTGATCAGGGTACTTGTTGATGATGATGTGTTGAATAATGTAGCTTAGGTGAACTGTAAATGCTACATTGCTAGCTCCTTCCACGGAGTTTAGGTACTGTCCAGCGAGACAATAATCTCTGTTGGTCCGTCTGTTCACAGCCGCGAGGCGATGAGAACGCCACCCTGCGGTCTGTGTAGACAGGTGGAGTCGTTCTATCTCAGCGGAGAATCAGCTGTTTAGCACACCGGAGTGTTTATAGTGAACGGCCCTCAGTCAGACGAAATTCTCAGAGTCTGCCCTAGTTTCATGTTAGTCCAGACCTGAGTGACTGAGAGGGCTGGTCATTATCGATAACTAAGGTCTAAGTTGTTTCTTTCCCCTTAATTCTTTCACTACCCTCACGCACACAAACACACACACACACACACACACACACACACACACACACACACACACACTCACACGCACACACTCACACACACACACACACACACACACACACACACACACACACACACACACACACACACACACACACACACACACACACACACACACACACACACACACACACACACACACACACACGCACGCACGCAAACACGTGCGTCAATAGCTAAACCGCTAGCCCATAGCAAAGTAGCTATTGTGTTCTTTGGTCTGTAAGACGTTAGCCTGAAAGCTAACCGGCTTGCTCTAGCCACACAGTGCTGCACCCAGTACTACTACTGCCCTCTAGAGGCTAAATAGTTTTGTGCAGCTCACAGGAGTAGCCATTTTTGTAGTCTTTGGGCTAGACTACATTTCGACACACCCTCCTCCTCGCACTCTCTCACACACCCTCATACATACACAGACGTGTCTCCTCGCATCACGTGCTGGTTTTGTTTTGGCTTTGTTTTGTTGTAGCTACTTAAAAGAAATGTATATAGGTTTTAATTGTTCAAAGGATTATTGATTGGCCATTGATAATTTTGAAGTTAATAAATTATACTATACTTTAATTAGTAGTTGTCTGTGTTTATTTGTGTACTTATTGTAATAATTGCTGGTTGAACACAGGTCAGTGTTCGAATTCACCCTTCCTTTTGTTCCTTTAAAGAATATCAGATAGATTAACCAAGTTAAGATCTGTATTTAAAAGGGAACACCACTAATGAGACTGTTTCACAG
>CM042323.1:37498678-37501178 GCA_023566125.1 Zingel zingel | reverse complement strand
CCTCCTCCCGTCTCTCTCTCTCCTCCCGTCTCTCTCTCTCCCCCCCCCCAGGCTGGGTGGGGGTGACAGCAGCAGCGGGGGATCAGCTGTTGTTGAGGGTCCACGGTCCGGCGGTGGCGTCCTACAGCCTGCGGACGCCGGCCCTCCTCCCTCACATTGTGTCTCTGAAAGGAGAACGCATCAGGAAGTCCCCCGCCTACCGCACGGTCGGACCGGCGCCGCAGGGCGGGGGGGCACCCACGCTGCAGGGGAAGAAGAAGAAGAAGAAGACGACAGCCTAACACCTGCAGACAGACCGACAGGTAGAGACGCCAGCTTCCTGTCTGACAGCGAGGACCTCTTACTGGATCAATAACTTGTTTACTGCTTGTTTACTGAAGCAACGCCGCACAAGATAACGTTAGCCTAACGTTAGCCTAGCGTTAGCTAACGGCTAGCTGGAAGCCAGAG
This sequence comes from Zingel zingel, assembly GCA_023566125.1. Taxonomy (NCBI): domain Eukaryota; kingdom Metazoa; phylum Chordata; class Actinopteri; order Perciformes; family Percidae; genus Zingel; species Zingel zingel. The sequence goes on along the minus strand of CM042323.1, from coordinate 37,500,728 downwards.
CTGTGCCAGCTGAGCGGTGTAACGTTAGCCTAGCGTTAGCTAACGGCTAGCTGGATCCCAGCAGGCTGCAGCTGAAGACACGGAGGAGACAGCGGGACACAAAGCTGCGTTGAATGTTGTGAAGTTCCCTCCCGCCATCTAGTGGTTAACAGCCGCTGAAACGACTTCTTACATTTTAAATAAATCATTTCTGTTTCACCGACTGTCGTTCCGTGCTCCTCTTTTATTTAAAGAATCGTTCAGTTTAAAAGCATCATAATACACAAGGACAGCATACATCGTGTGTGTGTGTGTGTGTGTGTGTGTGTGTGTGTGTGTGTGTGTGTGTGTGTGTGTGTGTGTGTGTGTGTGTGTGTGTGTGTGTGTGTGTGTGTGTGTGTGTGTGTGTGTGTGTGTGTGTGTGTGTGTGTGTGTTGTAAAGGGTTAGGAACTAACAGCAGAGACTAAAATATTTGGTTTTATCAAAGGAGTCTGGTGGAAGAGAGCCGAGATAACTGCTACAGTTCCCCATCGTAAAGGGCTGTCTAACAGCCAGCCTGTCTCTCTCTCTCTCTGTCTGTCTGCCTGTCTCTCTCTCTCTCTCTCTCTGTCTGCCTGTCTGTCTCTCTCTCTCCCTCGGTCTGTCTCTCTCTCTGTCTGCCTGTCTGTCTCTCTCCCTGTCTCTCTCTCTGTCTGCCTGTCTGTCTGTCTGTCTCTCCCTGTCTCTCTCTGTCTCGGTCTCTGTGTCTCTCTCTCTCTCCCTGTCTCTCTCTCTCTGCCTGTCTGTCTCTGTCTCTCTCTCTGTCTCTCTCCCTGTCTCTCTCTCTGCCTGTCTGTCTCTCCCTGTCTCTCTCTCTGTCTCTCCCTGTCTCTCTGCCTGTCTCGGTCTCTGTGTCTCTCTCTCTGTCTCTGTCTCTCCCTGTCTCTCTCTCTCTGTCTCTCTCCCTGTCTCCCTCTCTCTCTCTGTCTCTCTCTCTGTGTCTCTCTGCCTGTCTGTCTCTCTCTCTGCCTGTCTCTCTCTCTCTGTCTGGCTCTGTCTCTCTCCCTGTCTCTCTCTCTGTCTCTCTCCCTGTCTCCCTGTCTCTCTCTCTCTGCCTGTCTGTCTCTGTCTCTCTCTCTGTCTCTCTCCCTGTCTCTCTCTCTGCCTGTCTGTCTCTCCCTGTCTCTCCCTGTCTCTCTGCCTGTCTCGGTCTCTGTGTCTCTCTCTCTGTCTCTGTCTCTCCCTGTCTCTCTCTCTCTGTCTCTCTCCCTGTCTCCCTCTCTCTCTCTGTCTCTCTCTCTGTGTCTCTCTGCCTGTCTGTCTCTCTCTCTGTGTCTCTCTCTCTGTCTGCCTCTGTCTCTCTCTCTCTGTCTCTCTCCCTGTCTCTCTCTCTGTCTGCCTGTCTGTCTCTGTCTCTCTCCCCGTCTCTCTGTCTGCCTCTCCCTGTCTCTCTCTGTCTGCCTGTCTGTCTCTGTCTCGGTCTCTGTGTCTCTCTGTCTGCCTGTCTGTCTCTGTCTCTCTCCCTGTCTCTCTCTCTGTCTCCCTCTCTCTCTCTCTGTCTGCCTGTCTGTCTCTCTCCCTGTCTCTCTCTCTGTCTCTCCCTGTCTCTCTGCCTGTCTCGGTCTCTGTGTCTCTCTCTCTGTCTCTGTCTCTCCCTGTCTCTCTCTCTCTGTCTCTCTCCCTGTCTCCCTCTCTCTCTCTGTCTCTCTCTCTGTGTCTCTCTCTGTCTGCCTGTCTGTCTCTGTCTCTCTCCCCGTCTCTCTGTCTGCCTCTCCCTGTCTCTCTCTGTCTGCCTGTCTGTCTCTGTCTCGGTCTCTGTGTCTCTCTCTGTCTGCCTGTCTGTCTCTGTCTCTCTCCCTGTCTCTCTCTCTGTCTCCCTCTCTCTCTCTCTGTCTGCCTGTCTGTCTCTCTCTCTGTGTCTCTCTCTCTGTCTGTCTCTGTCTCTCTGCCTGTCTCGGTCTCTGTGTCTCTCTCTCTGCCTGTCTCTCTCTCTGCCTGTCTGTCCTCTTAAGAGTTTATGTTCAGTGTAGAAAATGATTTTGAACCAGCTGATGTTAAGAAGCGTGATAATGTAGAGCGAGGCAGTCGTTA
>CM042323.1:37486178-37493678 GCA_023566125.1 Zingel zingel | reverse complement strand
ATCGTAAAAAACCCAACAAAAACATCGTAAAAAACCCGACAAAAACATCGTAAAAACCCGAAAAAAACATTGTTACATCGTAAAAAAAGACGACAAAAACATTGTAAAAACCTGACAAAAACATCGGATATACTTGACAAAAACATCGTAAAAAACCCGACAAAAACATCGTAAAAAAGCCGACAAAAACATCGTAAAAAACCCCGACAAAAACATCGTAAAAAAGCCGACAAAAACATCGTAAAAAACCCGACAAAAACATCGTAAAAACCCGAAAAAAAACAGTTACAACATCGTAAAAAAAGACGACAAAAACATCGTAAAAACCTGACAAAAACATCGGATATACTCGACAAAAACATCGTAAAAAACCCAACAAAAACATCGTAAAAAACCCGACAAAAACATCGTAAAAAATCCGACAAAAACATCGTAAAAAACCCGACAAAAACATTGTAAAAACCTGACAAAAACATCGTAAAAAACCCGACAAAAACATCGTAAAAAACCCGACAAAAACATCGTAAAAAACCCGACAAAAACATCGTAAAAAAGCCCAACAAAAACATCGTAAAAAACCCGACAAAAACATCGTAAAAACCCGAAAAAAACATTGTTACATCGTAAAAAAAGACGACAAAAACATTGTAAAAACCTGACAAAAACATCGGATATACTCGACAAAAACATCGTAAAAAACCCGACAAAAACATCGTAAAAAAGCCGACAAAAACATCGTAAAAAACCCCGACAAAAACATCGTAAAAAAGCCGACAAAAACATCGTAAAAAACCCGACAAAAACATCGTAAAAACCCGAAAAAAAACAGTTACAACATCGTAAAAAAAGACGACAAAAACATCGTAAAAACCTGACAAAAACATCGGATATACTCGACAAAAACATCGTAAAAAACCCAACAAAAACATCGTAAAAAACCCGACAAAAACATCGTAAAAAATCCGACAAAAACATCGTAAAAAACCCGACAAAAACATCGTAAATACCCGACAAAAACATCGTAAAAAACCTGACAAAAACATCGTAAAAAACCCGACAAAAACATCGTAAAAAACCCAAGAAAAACATCGTAAAAAACCCGACAAAAACATCGTAAAAACCCGAAAAAAAAACAGTTACAACATCGTAAAAAAAGACGACAAAAACATCGTAAAAACCTGACAAAAACATCGGATATACTCGACAAAAACATCGTAAAAAACCCAACAAAAACATCGTAAAAAATCCGACAAAAACATCGTAAAAAACCCGACAAAAACATCGTAAAAAACCCGACAAAAACATCGTAAAAAACCCGACAAAAACATCGTAAAAAACCCAATAAAAACATCGTAAAAACCCGACTTCAACGTGGTAAAGAAGTGGAACGTGGGCGTAGTCTGGAGGCTCATACCTGAGCTGCAGGAATCTTCCGTCTTCTCTGAGATCACGGTGGTCGTCTGAGTCGTTACATCCGTCGCCTCCTTCTTCATCTTCTTCTTCAGCGCCGAACTGTTTCTGGTCGTGGTTAGCGTGCGTTTGTCTGGTGGAGCGTCTTGGGCGCCCAACGTCTTCTCGTCTGAAACAGAGGCGCAAAAACGATGAAAAAAAAGAGACAAAAATGTCGAAAGAGCGCAAAAAACCTAGCCTAGAAATCTAGACCACCCTAGCAGCAGCAAATGTAATCTGCAGCCAGGGTCGTCTAGCAACTTGCAGCTTGCGAGCTGGAAAAACCAAATTCTGGTCAGGCCAATCACATCGTGTATAGAGTGGGTGGGCGGGGCTTATGGCTGCTGGAGAACAGCGGTCTCTGGAAGACTTGGAGTTCAGCTTTTCTTTGAGAAAAGAACAAAGAACGGCTCTGAAGTCATTCTTAAAAAAGGAAGATGTGTTCAGAGTTTAAAGTTGAATCTATCAGCTAGCGTTGCTCTGATTGGTTGGAGCGCTTTCCTATTGCGTGCAGAGGGAATTTGAAAGACAACCATTTGTCCCGCCCCTCAGATTGAGCCCAGCCAATGGGGAGTTCCCACACCCAACATCTGGATGTGGGTCTGGCTGGTCAGGCTACCAAATACCCACAAACATCTGAAAAGAGCATCTGGAGACAGGTGTGGACTTACCTGAGCTGCAGGTGGAGGGAACTTCCATCTTCTCGGAGACTTTGTGCTCCATCTTCACAGAGTGTTTGTTTGTTGGCGTTTTGTTGCCCGGCGTAGCGTCCTTCTCGTCTGTAACTGGATCCACAGTTTGTTTTAGAGGCTCCGTAGCTTTCTTTCCGGCGCTCCGGGTTTTCTTCGGCTTTGCCGGGCTCGGAGAAGAAGGAGAATCCTGAATCTTCTTTGGGTCTTTCTCAGCGGCGGTGGCAGGAACTTTAAGCCGTCTGGCCTTCGCCGGAGTCTCGGCTGAGGACTTTTGGGAAAGATCGAGAGCCTCCGTTGCTTTTCGCTTCGCAGCTTTTTCCTTTGGCCGTTTCTGCAGAGGGTTAGATTTCTGCGGTGCGTTGGGTTTCTGCGGTGCGTTGGGTTTCTGCGGTGCGTCGGGTTTCTGCGGTGCGTCGGGTTTCTGGAGACAGTCGGGTTTTTGCGGAGCTTCTTCGATACGTTCTGCCGTTTTCTCCGCCTTCTTTTCTCCGGACTTCCTCGGCTTGTTGAGGCTTTCGTTTTCCTTTCCGCTGCTTTCGGTCTTCTTCGGTTCTTTCTCGGGCTTTGACTTTTTGTCTTCTTTCTGACTGGCGTTTCTTTGCTCCTCTGATCTTTTCCGCTGGGTTTTCTCCATCTCCGTTCGGTCCTTTTCTGATTCTTCCGTTACGGTTTCGGTTGTTTTCTTGACTCGTCTCTTTCCCTTCTCTGTGGTCACGTTCCCCGTCTCCGTCTCTGGAAGATTCCCGTACATCTTCTCCGTCTTCTTCTGCCTCGTGACTTTTTTCTCCGGTTCCACTTTAACTTTCTGAAGCGTCTCTCTCTCGGCGGCGGCGGCGGCGGCGTTGGATTTCCTCGGAGCTTTGTCCGGCGCTTCGTTCTGCGTCTCCGTTTCGGCGCCGCTCAGCCGGCCGCTCTTTCTGATCGACAGATTGATCGGACTCGAGTCCAAGCTGTCGCCTTCGTCCACGTCGTCCATGTCAGAGTCCTCCGCGTAGCGCTGCGAGATTAGGGACAAAAACATCAGGATTATTTAACACCAAAACTCTTCGTGTTTAGTAAACCTGCTGAAATTACTGAACTTAAAGAAAGCATCAAAACCCGACAAAAACGCCAGAAGAAATATCAGTTAACTAACATGGTGAAGGGGATGTGATGATGTGGGGGTATGGTGAAGGGGATGTGATGATGTGGGGGTATGGTGAAGGGGATGTGATGATGGGGGGGTATGGTGAAGGGGATGTGATGATGGGGGGGTATGGTGAAGGGGATGTGATGATGAGGGGGTACGGTGAAGGGGATGTGATGATGTGGGGGTATGGTGAAGGGGATGTGATGATGTGGGGGTATGGTGAAGGGGATGTGATGATGTGGGGGTATGGTGAAGGGGATGTGATGATGGGGGGGTATGGTGAAGGGGATGTGATGATGGGGGGGGTATGGTGAAGGGGATGTGATGATGTGGGGGTATGGTGAAGGGGATGTGATGATGTGGGGGTACGGTGAAGGGGATGTGATGATGGGGGGGTATGGTGAAGGGGATGTGATGATGATGGGGGGGTATGGTGAAGGGGATGTGATGATGGGGGGGTATGGTGAAGGGGATGTGATGATGGGGGGTATGGTGAAGGGGATGTGATGATGGGGGGGTATGGTGAAGGGGATGTGATGATGGGGGGGGTATGGTGAAGGGGATGTGATGATGGGGGGGGTATGGTGAAGGGGATGTGATGATGTGGGGGTATGGTGAAGGGGATGTGATGATGGGGGGGTATGGTGAAGGGGATGTGATGATGGGGGGGTATGGTGAAGGGGATGTGATGATGATGGGGGGGTATGGTGAAGGGGATGTGATGATGGGGGGTATGGTGAAGGGGATGTGATGATGGGGGGGGTATGGTGAAGGGGATGTGATGATGTGGGGGTATGGTGAAGGGGATGTGATGATGGGGGGGTATGGTGAAGGGGATGTGATGATGATGGGGGGGTATGGTGAAGGGGATGTGATGATGGGGGGTATGGTGAAGGGGATGTGATGATGTGGGGGTATGGTGAAGGGGATGTGATGATGTGGGGGTATGGTGAAGGGGATGTGATGATGTGGGGGTATGGTGAAGGGGATGTGATGATGGGGGGGTATGGTGAAGGGGATGTGATGATGTGGGGGTATGGTGAAGGGGATGTGATGATGAGGGGGTACGGTGAAGGGGATGTGATGATGTGGGGGTACGGTGAAGGGGATGTGATGATGTGGGGGTATGGTGAAGGGGATGTGATGATGTGGGGGTATGGTGAAGGGGATGTGATGATGGGGGGGTATGGTGAAGGGGATGTGATGATGGGGGGGGTATGGTGAAGGGGATGTGATGATGTGGGGGTATGGTGAAGGGGATGTGATGATGTGGGGGTACGGTGAAGGGGATGTGATGATGGGGGGGTATGGTGAAGGGGATGTGATGATGGGGGGGTATGGTGAAGGGGATGTGATGATGTGGGGGTATGGTGAAGGGGATGTGATGATGGGGGGGTATGGTGAAGGGGATGTGATGATGTGGGGGTATGGTGAAGGGGATGTGATGATGATGGGGGGGGTACGGTGAAGGGTATGTGATGATGGGGGGGTATGGTGAAGGGGATGTGACGATGGGGGGGTATGGTGAAGGGGATGTGATGATGTGATGATGGGGGGGTATGGTGAAGGGGATGTGATGATGGGGGGGTATGGTGAAGGGGATGTGATGATGTGATGATGGGGGGGTATGGTGAAGGGGATGTGATGATGGGGGGGTATGGTGAAGGGGATGTGATGATGGGGGGGTATGGTGAAGGGGATGTGATGATGTGGGGGTATGGTGAAGGGGATGTGATGATGGGGGGGTATGGTGAAGGGGATGTGATGATGTGGGGGTACAGTGAAGGTAACGTGTCCCAGTAATGTGTCCCAGTAATGTGTCCCAGTAACGTGTCCAGTAATGTGTCCCAGTAACGTGTCCCAGTAATGTGTCCCAGTAACGTGTCCCAGTAATGTGTCCCAGTAATGTGTCCCAGTAATGTGTCCAGTAACGTGTCCAGTAATGTGTCCAGTAACGTGTCCCAGTAACGTGTCCCAGTAACGTGTCCAGTAACGTGTCCCAGTAATGTGTCCAGTAATGTGTCCCAGTAACGTGTCCCAGTAACGTGTCCCAGTAATGTGTCCAGTAATGTGTCCCAGTAACGTGTCCCAGTAACGTGTCCCAGTAATGTGTCCCAGTAACGTGTCCCAGTAACGTGTCCAGTAATGTGTCCAGTAATGTGTCCCAGTAACGTGTCCCAGTAATGTGTCCCAGTAACGTGTCCCAGTAACGTGTCCCAGTAACGTGTCCCAGTAACGTGTCCCAGTAACGTGTCCAGTAACGTGTCCCAGTAATGTGTCCAGTAATGTCTCCCAGTAATGTCTCCCAGTAATGTCTCCCAGTAACGTGTCCAGTAACGTGTCCCCGTAATGTGTCCAGTAACGTGTCCCAGTAATGTGTCCAGTAATGTCTCCCAGTAATGTCTCCCAGTAATGTGTCCCAGTAACGTGTCCCAGTAACGTGTCCCAGTAACGTGTCCCAGTAATGTCTCCCAGTAATGTGTCCCAGTAACGTGTCCCAGTAACGTGTCCCAGTAACGTGTCCCAGTAACGTCTCCCAGTAATGTCTCCCAGTAATGTGTCCCAGTAATGTGTCCCAGTAACGTGTCCCAGTAATATGTCCCAGTAATATGTCCCAGTAACGTGTCCAGTAATGTATCCCAGTAACGTATCCCAGTAACGTATCCCAGTAACGTGTCCAGTAACGTGTCCAGTAACGTGTCCAGTAACGTGTCCCAGTAACGTGTCCAGTAACGTGTCCAGTAACGTGTCCCAGTAACGTGTCCCAGTAACATGTCCCGTGTCCCAGTAACGTGTCCAGTAACGTGTCCCAGTAACGTGTCCCAGTAACGTGTCCCAGTAACATGTCCCGTGTCCCAGTAACGTGTCCCAGTAACGTGTCCCAGTAACGTGTCCCAGTAACATGTCCCAGTAACGTGTCCCAGTAACGTGTCCCAGTAACGTGTCCCAGTAACGTGTCCCAGTAACATGTCCCGTGTCCCAGTAATGTGTCCAGTAATGTCTCCCAGTAATGTCTCCCAGTAATGTGTCCCAGTAACGTGTCCCAGTAACGTGTCCAGTAACGTATCCCAGTAACGTATCCCAGTAACGTGTCCCAGTAACGTGTCCCAGTAACATGTCCCGTGTCCCAGTAACGTGTCCCAGTAACGTGTCCCAGTAACGTGTCCCAGTAACGTGTCCCAGTAACGTGTCCAGTAACGTGTCCAGTAACGTGTCCAGTAACGTGTCCAGTAACGTGTCCCAGTAACGTGTCCCAGTAACGTGTCCAGTAACGTGTCCAGTAACGTGTCCAGTAACGTGTCCCAGTAACGTGTCCCAGTAACGTGTCCCAGTAACGTGTCCCGTGTCCCAGTAACGTGTCCCAGTAACGTGTCCCAGTAACGTGTCCCAGTAACGTGTCCCAGTAACGTGTCCAGTAACGTGTCCCAGTAACGTGTCCCAGTAACGTGTCCAGTAACGTGTCCAGTAACGTGTCCAGTAACGTGTCCAGTAACGTGTCCCAGTAACGTGTCCCAGTAACGTGTCCCAGTAACGTGTCCCAGTAACGTGTCCCAGTAACGTGTCCCAGTAACGTGTCCCAGTAACGTGTCCCAGTAACGTGTCCCAGTAACATGTCCCGTGTCCCAGTAACATGTCCCAGTAACGTGTCCCAGTAACGTGTCCCAGTAACGTGTCCAGTAACGTGTCCCAGTAACGTGTCCCAGTAACGTGTCCCAGTAACATGTCCCGTGTCCCAGTAACGTGTCCCAGTAACGTGTCCAGTAACGTACCTCTCCACCGGAGGAATCGCCGGCCTTGCTCTCTCTGAAGGCTTCCTCGGGACCGTCGGAGCTTTCTGGTTTCTTGACCCTGAGCCTGACCTTGGAGATGTCGACGGCGGCCACGCTGACGCCGGCGTGCCGAGACTTGATGTGGTATTGCAGGTTGCACTTCTTGGAGGCCGCGTACTTGCAGAGCGGACACAGGAACTGGCGAGGGTTCAGGTGCAGCTCCACGTGCTTCTTGAAGTTACTGCGGTCGGCCGTCTTGTACTCGCAGTACGGACACGAGAGGGGTTTGGGCCCGTTGTGCACCTGTTGGGGGGGGGGTCACAGGTCATCACCTACGATATTACAGCGTTCCTGCAGGTTTCACCCAGTCCAGCGTAAGACTGTTTAACCCGTCTGTTGACAGCCTGTTGCTGTCATTTTCAAAAAATGTCTATATCAGAAATTTTGGATTTCTTTCAAC
>CM042323.1:37473678-37481178 GCA_023566125.1 Zingel zingel | reverse complement strand
TTAGACACCAGTATCTCTGACCTGATGATGTCACTTAGACACCAGTAACTCTGACCTGATGATGTCACTTAGACACCAGTAACTCTGACCTGATGATGTCACTTAGACACCAGTAACTCTGACCTGATGATGTCACTTAGACACCAGTATCTCTGACCTGATGATGTCACTTAGACGCCAGTAACTCTGACCTGATGATGTCACTTAGACACCAGTAACTCTGACCTGATGATGTCACTTAGACGCCAGTAACTCTGACCTGATGATGTCACTTAGACACCAGTAACTCTGACCTGATGATGTCACTTAGACACCAGTATCTCTGACCTGATGATGTCACTTAGACACCAGTATCTCTGACCTGATGATGTCACTTAGACACCAGTAACTCTGACCTGATGATGTCACTTAGACACCAGTAACTCTGACCTGATGATGTCACTTAGACACCAGTAACTCTGACCTGATGATGTCACTTAGACACCAGTAACTCTGACCTGATGATGTCACTTAGACACCAGTAACTCTGACCTGATGATGTCACTTAGACACCAGTATCTCTGACCTGATGATGTCACTTAGACACCAGTAACTCTGACCTGATGATGTCACTTAGACGCCAGTAACTCTGACCTGATGATGTCACTTAGACACCAGTAACTCTGACCTGATGATGTCACTTAGACACCAGTAACTCTGACCTGATGATGTCACTTAGACACCAGTAACTCTGACCTGATGATGTCACTTAGACACCAGTAACTCTGACCTGATGATGTCACTTAGACACCAGTAACTCTGACCTGATGATGTCACTTAGACACCAGTATCTCTGACCTGATGATGTCACTTAGACACCAGTAACTCTGACCTGATGATGTCACTTAGACGCCAGTAACTCTGACCTGATGATGTCACTTAGACACCAGTAACTCTGACCTGATGATGTCACTTAGACACCAGTAACTCTGACCTGATGATGTTCTCGTCCTCGCTGTCCGAGTAGCTGCATCCCACCGTCTTCAGCTCCATCATCTCCTTCTCGTCCGCGGCGCTGCCCTCGCCGCAGCCGGCCTCCGTGGCCGCCACGTTGGCGAGCATCACCAGCTGAGGGGGGGGCAGCACGTCGCTCGGGGCGTCCTCCAGAGAAACGCCCACGGGGAAGGAGAACACGGTCTGAGCGGCCATGTTGGGTTGGGCTCTGCAGGGGAGACAACACATCTAGTTACAGAACATCTAGTTACTAGTTACACTCCTCTAGTTACACTCATCTAGTTACTAGTTACACTCCTGATCTAGTTACACTCATCTAGTTACTAGTTACACTCCTCATCTAGTTACAGAACATCTAGTTACTAGTTACACTCCTGATCTAGTTACACTCCTCATCTAGTTACACTCATCTAGTTACTAGTTACACTCCTGATCTAGTTACTAGTTACACTCCTGATCTAGTTACACTCCTCATCTAGTTACACTCATCTAGTTACTAGTTACACTCCTGATCTAGTTACTAGTTACACTCCTGATCTAGTTACTAGTTACACTCCTGATCTAGTTACACTCCTCATCTAGTTACTAGTTACACTCCTGATCTAGTTACTAGTTACACTCCTGATCTAGTTACACTCCTCATCTAGTTACAGAACATCTAGTTACTAGTTACACTCCTGATCTAGTTACTAGTTACACTCCTGATCTAGTTACACTCCTCATCTAGTTAAACTCATCTAGTTACACTCCTCATCTAGTTACACTCATCTAGTTACACTCCTGATCTAGTTACTAGTTACACTCCTGATCTAGTTACACTCCTGATCTAGTTACTAGTTACACTCCTGATCTAGTTACACTCCTGATCTAGTTACTAGTTACACTCCTGATCTAGTTACACTCCTCATCTAGTTACTAGTTACACTCCTGATCTAGTTACTAGTTACACTCCTCATCTAGTTAGACTCCTGATCTAGTTACTAGTTACACTCCTGATCTAGTTACACTCCTGATCTAGTTACACTCCTGATCTAGTTACTAGTTACACTCCTGATCTAGTTAGACTCCTGATCTAGTTACTAGTTACACTCCTGATCTAGTTACACTCCTGATCTAGTTACTAGTTACACTCCTCATCTAGTTACACTCCTGATCTAGTTACACTCCTGATCTAGTTACACTCCTGATCTAGTTACACTCCTGATCTAGTTACACTCCTGATCTAGTTACACTCCTGATCTAGTTACACTCCTCATCTAGTTACACTCCTCATCTAGTTACTAGTTACACTCCTGATCTAGTTACTAGTTACACTCCTGATCTAGTTACTAGTTACACTCCTCATCTAGTTACACTCCTCATCTAGTTACACTCATCTAGTTACACTCCTGATCTAGTTACTAGTTACACTCCTCATCTAGTTACTAGTTACACTCCTCATCTAGTTACACTCCTGATCTAGTTACACTCCTGATCTAGTTACACTCCTGATCTAGTTACACTCCTGATCTAGTTACACTCCTGATCTAGTTACACTCCTCATCTAGTTACTAGTTACACTCCTGATCTAGTTACTAGTTACACTCCTGATCTAGTTACTAGTTACACTCCTGATCTAGTTACTAGTTACACTCCTCATCTAGTTACACTCCTCATCTAGTTACACTCATCTAGTTACACTCCTGATCTAGTTACTAGTTACACTCCTGATCTAGTTACACTCCTGATCTAGTTACTAGTTACACTCCTCATCTAGTTACACTCCTGATCTAGTTACTAGTTACACTCCTCATCTAGTTACACTCCTGATCTAGTTACTAGTTACACTCCTCATCTAGTTACACTCCTGATCTAGTTACTAGTTACACTCCTGATCTAGTTACTAGTTACACTCCTGATCTAGTTACACTCCTGATCTAGTTACTAGTTACACTCCTGATCTAGTTACACTCCTCATCTAGTTACACTCCTCATCTAGTTACACTCCTCATCTAGTTACACTCCTCATCTAGTTACACTCCTCATCTAGTCACACACACACACACACACACACACACACACACACACACACACACACACACACACACACACACACACACACACACACACACACACACACACACACACACACACACACACACACACACACACACACACACACACACACACACACACACACACACACACACGTTGGGGAACTCAGCACGCTGAAGAGTCAGTGTGTGGCCGTCGGCCATGTTGAACAGCACCACGGCTCAGTCGACAGCGCCATAAGGAGAAGAGACCGTTCAGAACTCCCTCCGGAAAACAGCGACTTTAACAGACCACACCGCGGAGACCGTCACAGACATTTCACCAACATTAATAGTTTTAGATCGAACATACATTAAGATATTTACAGAAAGTTTCCAAGATACAAAAAGATAAGTCACCAGACTTTCGACACAGAAAGAGAAGAAACGCTCAAATCACCCGGATAACGCATGCGTGATTAGGTCTTAAACACAGTTACACTTGAATAGAAGTTTGGTGTAGGGAAGCTGAAAGTAAAGGGAGGTACTTAGCGAATATATATACTTAATATAAAGTCAGTGTAGTTGACCTAAAGTTATATAAAGTCGTGGTTTGTATCGATTCAATCACATTTATTTTTTCGTCGCTATTTTTTTAACGTTTTGAGTTTGTTTTCTACGTTTTTTGTATTTTTTTTAGTAGTTTGTTGTTTTTTCGACGTTTTATTTGATATAAAGTTATATCAAGTAAGTGTAGTTCATATAAAAGTTATTTAAAGTCGTGGTTGTGATGCAAAGAGCTAAGCAAAACTTAACTTTAGTTTGCGGAAGTTAGCTAGAAGTCGAATAAAAGATCGTTTAAGTGAGTTTAAAGTACTAAAGGAGTGTTTTTCGGCGGTTATGTTTAGATTAAAGAGCCGTTGGGATGTTGTTAGTGTGTCGGAATTTGTTTGGAACTTATTTTACTTACATCCATAAACCCACCAGACTCCATGTAAATAATCAGGACTTTTATCATCGTAAAACACACTTCATTCAAAGTGGACAGAAACTAAATCAAACTATCAAAAAGTCCTGATTATTTACATGGAGTCTGGTGGAAATATGCTGGCTCTATAAACGCTAAAAGTCCTGATTATTTACATGGAGTCTGGTGGAGATATGCTGGCTCTATACACGCTAAAAGTCCTGATTATTTACATGGAGTCTGGTGGAGATATGCTGGCTCTATACACGCTAAAAGTCCTGATTATTTACATGGAGTCTGGTGGAGATATGCTGGCTCTATACACGCTAAAAGTCCTGATTATTTACATGGAGTCTGGTGGAGATATGCTGGCTCTATACACGCTAAAAGTAGTGATTATTTACATGGAGTCTGGTGGAAATATGCTGGCTCTATACACGCTAAAAGTCCTGATTATTTACATGGAGTCTGGTCGACGGGAAGACAACACAAGGGTTATGCAAAAGTTAACGTTAGTTTGCGGAAGAAGCTTTAAGTTAGCTAGAAGTCGCATTTTAAAGAGCGACATTTTGATTTAGATAGTTTAAGTGACTTTAAAGTGCTAACGGAGTGCTTTCGGCGGTTGTGTTGGAAGGAAAGAGCCGCGGGGACGCGCCAGTGCGTCGGAGTGTTAGCCATGGTGCTGATCAGCCCCGGACAGCGCCTTCTTCACCGACTCCATTTTCCTCCAAACTGCCAACAACTTTCCAGTTGTTCTGCTCCGACTCGCAGCCGCCAACAGCTGCACTTTCAGCCCGACATTTAGTTCCGAAAAGCGGGGGAAACTCACCGGCTCTTCGCTTCCACACTTTACTCCACTTTGTCTTCACTTCTTTTCAGCTTTAGAAGTTAATTTTGTTTTTCCTTCTTCGACGGACGCGGGGCAGAGAGAAAAGTGGACAAGAAGTTTCCGCACATTCCTGCACATTGACGCACGGCGGGTGACGTCAGCACGTCGCTCTGGTTTGTTTTATCAGTGCCATTATATATCCGACCTTCATTGTTAACGGAATAAGTATTAAAAGTCATAAATGTACCAATTAACATACAAGGAATTACTTCGTAAGAGTTTGGAACTCTTGTTTTACTAATATTCATTGGGAAACAACATATAAAATGTTATATACAAAAAAAAAAAATTACCAAACTCCACCAGACTCCATGTAAATAATCAGGACTTTTATCATCGTAAAACACACTTCATTCAAAGTGGACAGAAACTAAATCAAACTACCAAAAGCCGTCTTGGTTCATCTTTCCACTGTTCCAACAATCACCACTCTGGTTTGGTTGAAATAAACCCTTAATTCACCCATTTACATGTGGAGATATGCTGGCTCTATACACGCTAAAAGTCCTGATTATTTACATGGAGTCTGGTGGAGATATGCTGGCTCTACACACGCTAAAAGTCCTGATTATTTACATGGAGTCTGGTGGAGATATGCGGGCTCTATACACGCTAAAAGTCCTGATTATTTACATGGAGTCTGGTGGAAATATGCTGGCTCTATACACGCTAAAAGTCCTGATTATTTACATGGAGTCTGGTGGAAATATGCTGGCTTTATACACGCTAAAAGTCCTGATTATTTACATGGAGTCTGGTGGAAATATACTGGCTCTATACATGCTAAAAGTCCTGATTATTTACATGGAGTCTAGTGGAGATATGCTGGCTCTATACACGCTAAAAGTCCTGATTATTTACATGGAGTCTGGTGGAGATATGCTGGCTCTATACACGCTAAAAGTCCTGATTATTTACATGGAGTCTAGTGGAGATATGCTGGCTCTATACACGCTAAAAGTCCTGATTATTTACATGGAGTCTAGTGGAGATATGCTGGCTCTATACACGCTAAAAGTCCTGATTATTTACATGGAGTCTGGTGGAAATATGCTGGCTCTATACACGCTAAAAGTCCTGATTATTTACATGGAGTCTGGTGGAGATATGCTGGCTCTATACACGCTAAAAGTCCTGATTATTTACATGGAGTCTGGTGGGTTTGGGAGATAACGTTTGGATCGGTATTTTTAGATGTGGTTGATGGAATAATCAATACAAATAAATAAATAATACTGTATTAAATGATCTTTTTCTTTTCTTCTATTAATAAAAAACAAGTCCAACACAGATGGAATCACATTACAATGAGAATTTTTAATGTACATATACATATAAAGAACCGACATAAACAAAAATACACAAACATCTTTTCCTGATTCCTAATCAGATTAAATGATTAAATGAGTAAAGTTTGATGTTGTAGTTACATCTTTTCACCACATGGGGGCGTTTCCGGTTTACTTCAGTCATCACCACGTGACTGGATTTCTATATATTTTCTATATATCTTTGTTAATATATATTAAAAAAAATCAAGAGCGAGATTTTAATTCATACAGTAAATAACATAATATATCCACATAATAACTGGACATAAATAAGTGTGTATTTAAATTCCGTTTTTAAAATAAAATTAAATTAAAAAAATTAAATTACAAAAAAAATATTATTTATATTTTATTACTTATATTTATTCTTCCAGGTTCTCAAAATATAAATTCTGGGTTATACAATAATATATGTACAGAGAGCTAATTGATTCCTGTTACAATGACTGTTTTAAAAGTGTATTTATTTTGGTTTTATAAGCACTTTTTAGTTATTTTCTATCTTTTGCATGTGTTGTCAATAAAGCTTTGCTGTTTTGAATCTGTTTGGATTGTTTTTTTGAGGAATGCAAACTCAATTTCCATGCGATCAAGTGTAATGTACTGAAAAAAATAAAAGTTTTCCTCTTCCGGTAAATGACTTTTATTTTGAAATCGTAAGCGGAAGTGTAAGTAACCGTTTCGTCAGCCCGACAAAATCGTGTCCCGAGGCGGTCTGAGCCGCTGCCTCTCGAGTAACTCCGTTACTTCTTTACGTCGCTGTTAGAAACCAGCAGCTTATATTTGTTGAAACTACGTTTTTAAAGTACTTATTTGAGCGGGAGACTTTTCATCTGTTTTTCAGCCGTTTTCCTCGCAAAGTACTAAAGAGACACGAAGTTCCTGCGTTGCTAGCTCGCGATAGCCGTTAGCGTCAACAGTTAACGTCACTTTTAAAAGTGAACGCACGGGGAGCTCATTTAAGCTAACCGCTATCTGACCGTGACGTAGCTCATATCATTAACAGCACTGTGTGTTGTAATTCGGCTTCTTTTTTTGGGAACTTTTCGCTGTACTTTGACCCAACTTCGGTGTCTAAAACTCCGGAACTTCCGCGGAAATGGAGCCTAAAAGTTGACCGTCAGTTAGAGGAACCCTGGGTGGAAGGGCAGCGACTCATTAAAGGTGAACGTAGCCGGAGCTAAGTTAAGCTAACTGCTATCTGACTGTTACGTAGCTCGAACTGTTAACAGCACTGTGTGTTGTAATTCGGCTTATTTTTTTGGTCAACTTTTCGCTTTACTTTGACCTAAAATCTCCAGAGCTTCC
>CM042323.1:37468678-37471178 GCA_023566125.1 Zingel zingel | reverse complement strand
CTTTCTACGTCACTAGCCGAGACCAGGGGGCTAGGGGGCTAACCGTTAGCATGCTAGCTCGTTCTCAATGGCACAACACTGGTACAACACACACTAGTTCACCCTAATCTCCAAAAGAAACTATTTCCATGTCCTTGTTCTGCAGGGTTAGAGTAGGGCTGCAACTAACGATTACATTATTTTCATAGTCTATTAATCTGTTGATTATTCTCTCAATTAATCGATTATTAAAATAGTTGGCGATTAATTTAATAGTTGACAACTAATCGAGTCATCGTTGCAGCTCTAGTACAGAGCTCAACAGTCCACAGCGGGTTCCAGAAGTTAAAAATACAACGCAATTTCTCCATTGTCAATCGGAGCATAAGCCATAAAATGGTAACGGTCGACGATGGACTTAAAACCAGCTAGGACATGACTCAGCGATTGTCTATGCTCAAATGGACGCCAATAGTTCACGGGCCACTACCCTTGTTTAAAGATAAATGTCTTTTATTCGCGTTGTCTTGGATAAGCACTCCATTACCCACAATCCAACAGTGATGCCTCTGATTGGTGGAGCTCATGCTGGTGAGGAGGGGAGCTGCCTGCACCACCCCTCATGCCCAAAATGATAATCCTGTTCCACGCTTCTGCAGTCATCCTCCGCCGGGAAGCTAACGTTAGTTCAGCTAAAAGCTCATTGGGCTAACCGCTAGCCGACAGCTTGATTCAGCTGTAGCCGTCAGCCTCTACCGGGAAGCTAACGTTAGTTTAGCTAACAGCTAATTCGGCTAACCGCTAGCTGACAGCTTGATTCAGCTGTAGCTGTTAGCCTCCACCGGGAGCTAACGTTAGTTTAGCTAACAGCTAATTCGGCTAACCGCTAGCTGACAGCTTGATTCAGCTGTAGCCGTCAGCCTCCACCGGGAGCTAACGTTAGTTTAGCTAACAGCTAATTCGGCTAACCGCTAGCTGACAGCTTGATTCAGCTGTAGCTGTTAGCCTCCACCGGGAGCTAACGTTAGTTTAGCTAACAGTTTACCTCCCACTCAGGTCAGGACACCCAGCGCTACGGGAGGAGCTGGAGAGGCACAGCTGTCTCCCTAATAAGGCTCATGAAGTCATGATTATAAACACACTAATGCTGATCAAGGGCCCGGCCCGGTCATAGCGGCGGGAAATGTTGGCCCGTGGCCCGGTTCAGGCTCGGGCAGAGAATCTAAACTCTGCTCTCTGTCTCTGCTAGATTGGGAATGATTGAGATTTCTCTTGGCACAGCTACCAGAAGACTTCCAACTTTCAGACAGGTTGCTCACGTCACATCTACGTCTTCAAGCTCAGTTGGAGGCTGCTCAGTAACGCTCAGCCATCACCGGAAAAGAGACTTCACTGGTCTCCGTCCAGAGACACGGGACCTGCTGGTCCAGCTTATATACGGGACCTGCTGGTCCAGTTTATATATACTGTCTATAGGACTAACTAGTACCTGAGAGGGACCTGCTGGTCCAGTATATATACTGTCTATAGGACTAACTAGTACCTGAGAGGGACCTGCTGGTCCAGTATATATACTGTCTATAGGACTAACTAGTACCTGAGAGGGACCTGCTGGTCCAGTATATATACTGTCTATAGGACTAACTAGTACCTGAGAGGGACCTGCTGGTCCAGTATATATACTGTCTATAGGACTAACTAGTACCTGAGAGAGACCTGCTGGTCCAGGATATATACTGTCTATAGGACTAACTAGTACCTGAGAGGGACCTGGTGGTCCAGTATATATACTGTCTATAGGACTAACTAGTACCTGAGAGGGACCTGGTGGTCCAGTATATATACTGTCTATAGGACTAACTAGTACCTGAGAGGGACCTGCTGGTCCAGTATATATACTGTCTATAGGACTAACTAGTACCTGAGAGAGACCTGCTGGTCCAGGATATATACTGTCTATAGGACTAACTAGTACCTGAGAGGGACCTGCTGGTCCAGGATATATACTGTCTATAGGACTAACTAGTACCTGAGAGGGACCTGCTGGTCCAGTATATATACTGTCTATAGGACTAACTAGTACCTGAGAGGGACCTGCTGGTCCAGTATATATACTGTCTATAGGACTAACTAGTACCTGAGAGGGACCTGCTGGTCCAGTATATATACTGTCTATAGGACTAACTAGTACCTGAGAGGGACCTGCTGGTCCAGTATATATACTGTCTATAGGACTAACTAGTACCTGAGAGGGACCTGCTGGTCCAGTATATATACTGTCTATAGGACTAACTAGTACCTGAGAGAGACCTGCTGGTCCAGGATATATACTGTCTATAGGACTAACTAGTACCTGAGAGGGACCTGGTGGTCCAGTATATATACTGTCTATAGGACTAACTAGTACCTGAGAGGGACCTGGTGGTCCAGTATATATACTGTCTATAGGACTAACTAGTACCTGAGAGAGACCTGCTGGTCCAGGATATATACTGTCTATAGGACTAACTAGTACCTGAGA
>CM042323.1:37458678-37463678 GCA_023566125.1 Zingel zingel | reverse complement strand
GTGTGTGTGTGTGTGTGTGTGTGTGTGTGTGTGTGTGTGTGTGTGTGTGTGTGTGTGTGTGTGTGTGTGTGTGTCTCTCTCTCTCTGTGTGTGTGTCTGTGTGTGTGTGTCTCTCTCTCTGTGTGTGTCTCTCTGTGTGTGTGTGTGTGTGTCTCTCTCTCTCTCTCTCTCTCTCTGTGTGTGTGTGTCTGTGTGTGTGTCTGTCTCTCTCTCTGTGTGTGTGTCTCTCTCTCTCTCTCTCTCTGTGTGTGTCTCTCTCTCTCTCTCTGTGTGTGTGTCTCTCTCTCTCTCTCTCTCTGTGTGTGTCTCTCTCTCTCTCTCTGTGTGTGTGTCTGTCTCTCTCTCTGTGTGTGTGTCTCTCTCTCTGTGTGTGTGTGTATAAAGTGACTACATAGTTGAGTAACCGTGTGAAGTCAACCAGTTGAAACAGGATGAGCAGACAGGATGTTAAAAAGATAACGTCCTCAAATGTCTCGTTAATCCACAACTCAAAGATAAATACAAACCAGATCATCTTCACGTTCAACGAGCTGACGTCACACACGTCGACCAGCTTAATCAGACTCCAACTGATGATCAGAGTAGTTGGAGATTAATATAACTCATCCATTCATCTTTAATACTTGTACTGCATTGTTCATTTGTGGTTTTAGTTAGGGTTAGGGTTTTTGAGGAATCTGAAACCAGTATAAGTTCCTGTCACTTCTATATTTTTGCCAATGAAACTCACCACTTCCTGCAGATGTTTCAAAGTAAGACGCCTCCAGGAAAGGAAAGGAAATGGGTTCTTTCTGTTGATCTGCTGGAAGCCTTTTAATGTTAAACATCTGTCAGTTCCTTGGCGGTAGATTATCACCATTAACGGGAGAAGTATTCAGCGGCTGTGTCTCATTCCTCATCCTTCCGTCAGTGTACTGCTTAGGGATCGACCGATGTGGATTTTGCGATGGATGGCTGCCGATTTTCTTGAGCCGATATTTGGAGCCGATACTGCTTTTGCTCCCTCAATTTTAAAAATAATAAACAAAAACGCAGATCAATGTCACTTCTGCAATCATCTTACATTCATATCCCCCAAATATGTGTTGCAATGTGCATCATATGGATGGGTGCACTGCATATGGTGAACTGTGCAAGGGTCAACATCTATGACACAGCCTTGATGAGGCATTGCTTGCTGACATAAGACCGATATGATCAGCTCATCACAAAATGTCCTTCGTCAACACATTTAAATAATTTAAGAAAACAATAAACCTGAAAAGTAGCCATTGAAATAAAGTGCTTGATTTGTAATTTAAGAATGCTGAAAGCCTGCCAGGCTTCCAGCACCAGCAAGCCTGCCAGGCTTCCAGCACCAGCAAGCCTGCCAGGCTTCCAGCACCAGCAAGCCTGCCAGGCTTCCAGCACCAGCACTCTGCTAGTGGGGGAGGGGCAGTGCACGGTCTGCACGTGAACTGCAGCGTCTCCAGCAGCACAGAGCTGCCTGTGGACGCCCGTCTGTAAATAATGCCGGGAAAACACTAGCGCCGAAGGCAGAAGCCGCGTATCTGCCGATGCACATAAAAACGCAAATATAGGCCCGATATGTCGGCCGGCCGATAAAATCAGTCTGTCACCAATACTGCTAATGGTTACGGACACAGACAGACAGACAGACAGACAGACAGACACACACTAGTTCATCAAGTGAAGTGATCCTACTGTGTACTTGTTTCCCTGGGAGGTAACAGCTGCCTGGAGATTTAAATGAAGACAAACTAAGCAAAGTGCGAGTGTTGACGTGAGGATGTGTTCCTGTTTAAACAGACTGAGAGCAGCTGGTTTAAACGGGATCGCCACAGACACACAACCAGCCACAACAACCCAGGAAAATACTACATCGTCTCCTTATTTCCCTGAGAGGGAACAGCTGCCTGGAGGTTTACATAAACAAAATCACTGTCACCTGACGGTCTGTCTCTCTCTGTGTCTCTCTCTCTCTCTGTGTCTCTCTCTCTCTCTGTGTCTGTCTCTCTCTGTGTCTGTCTCTCTCTGTGTCTGTCTCTCTCTGTGTCTGTCTCTCTCTGTGTCTGTCTCTCTCTGTGTCTGTCTCTCTCTCTCTGACTGTCTGTCTCTCTCTCTCTGACTGCCTGTCTCTCTCTCTCTCGCTGACTGTCTGTCTCTCTGTCTGTCTGTCTCTCTCTGTCTCTGTCTCTCTCTCTGTCTCTCTCTCGGTCTCTCTCTCTGTCTCTCTGACTGTCTGTCTCTCTGACTGTCTCTCTCTGTCTGTCTCTCTCTCTCTGTCTGTCTCTCTCTCTGTCTGTCTCTGTCTGTCTCTCTCTCTCTGACTGTCTCTCTGTCTGTCTCTCTGTCTCTCTGACTGTCTCTCTCTGTCTGTGTGTCTGTTTCTCTCTGACTCTCTCTGTCTGTCTGTCTGTCTCTCTCTCTCTCTGTATCTCTCTCTCTGACTGTCTGTCTCTCCGTCTGTCTGTCTCTCTGTCAGTTCCAGAGATAGCTGTCCCATCAGTCACTCAGACAGAAACGTGATAGAATAGCTCCATGGTGATGAAACGCTGGTTAGTCTCTGCTACACCACGCGGCCATTAAAGCCCAAACAGAGACGGTTCCTAAAGGTTGATGAGGTAGTCACCGTCTGTTGATGGTGTCTGTGTTACTGCATGGACACGCCTTAACATCTGCTCTGTTTCTTCTTCTCACTGCTTTTTGTTTGTGACTCACAGTTGTTCTTCTTCTCTCCTGTCTGTGTGTTCTACCTCCTCCTCCTCTTCCTTTTTTGTAGTTTCCTCCTCACATCGCCTCCTTTTCTCACTCACACGCCTCCCCCTTCCTTCCCTTCCTCCTCCACCCTCCCTCTGCATGCCAGGCGTTTCTGACCAATGGCTGTGGTCGCTGGAGACGTTGAGACCCGCCCCCTGCTCGGTCTCGAGCCAATAGCAGCTGGTGTTTCTGCTCTGGTAATACAGGCTTCTCTTTTTTTCTACCTGCTTTGACTTTTCTCTGTGAAAGCTGTTTTACACATCTTAGTGTGTGTGTGTATGTGTGTGTGTGTGTGTGTGTGTGTGTGTCTCTGTATGTGTGTGTGTGTGGGGGGGGGGTGTGTCTTGTAAACAAAATGTTCCGGCTCTTTTGTAAACATTTCCTCTTCTCATACAGACATTAGTCTCCTTTTCTTTCTCTGTAAGTCTGTTAAACATCTTATAAACTAAATGTTGTCTCGTTAACCTCTTCACGTGGAGACCTGTTGTCTTAACGTAACTGGAAACACTTTCATACAGTCCAGTTCTTCGTGTAGACCCTAAGAGGACTGGGACCAAGTCACCGTTCAGCAGATCACAAGAGAGTCTCAAGAAAACTAAAGTCAGGCTACGTTCAGACTGCAGGCAAAAGTGGCCCAAATCTGGAGTCAGGTGACCAGTCAGAAGTAGCATGAACACTCAAATGTGTCCTGAATCAGACCCAGGTCAGAGTTAGACCACTTCCACCTGTGGTCCTGAATCAGACCCAGGTCAGAGTTAGACCACTTCCACATGTGGTCCTGAATCAGACCCAGGTCAGAGTTAGACCACTTCCACATGTGGTCCTGAATCAGACCCAGGTCAGAGTTAGACCACTTCCACATGTGGTCCTGAATCAGACCCAGGTCAGAGTTAGACCACTTCCACATGTGGTCCTGAATCAGACCCAGGTCAGATTGAGACCACTTCCACATGTGGTCCTGAATCAGACCCAGGTCAGAGTTAGACCACTTCCACATGTGGTCCTGAATCAGACCCAGGTCAGATTGAGACCACTTCCACATGTGGTCCTGAATCCAACCCAGGTCGGAGTTAGACCACTTCCACAAGTGGTCCTGAATCAGACCCAGGTCGGAGTTAGACCACTTCCACATGTGGTCCTGAATCAGACCCAGGTCAGATTGAGACCACTACCATATGTGGTCCTGAATCAGACCCAGGTCAGAGTTAGACCAGTGGTCAGAGTTAGACCACTTCCACATGTGGTCCTGAATCAGACCCAGGTCAGAGTTAGACCACTTCCACATGTGGTCCTGAATCAGACCCAGGTCAGAGTTAGACCACTTCCACATGTGGTCCTGAATCAGACCCAGGTCAGAGTTAGACCACTTCCACATGTGGTCCTGAATCAGACCCAGGTCAGATTGAGACCACTTCCACATGTGGTCCTGAATCCAACCCAGGTCGGAGTTAGACCACTTCCACAAGTGGTCCTGAATCAGACCCAGGTCGGAGTTAGACCACTTCCACATGTGGTCCTGAATCAGACCCAGGTCAGATTGAGACCACTACCATATGTGGTCCTGAATCAGACCCAGGTCAGAGTTAGACCAGTGGTCAGAGTTAGACCACTTCCACATGTGGTCCTGAATCAGACCCAGGTCAGAGTTAGACCACTTCCACATGTGGTCCTGAATCAGACCCAGGTCAGAGTTAGACCACTTCCACATGTGGTCCTGAATCAGACCCAGGTCAGAGTTAGACCACTTCCACATGTGGTCCTGAATCAGACCCAGGTCAGTGTGAACAACCAAGGCGGATTTGATGCGACTTTTACATCAATTGACATCGACATTTGTCCCAATGATCTCCGGCGGGAGTTACCGTGCGTTCACGGGCATCGGAAAACCAACGTAATCACGGGTAGGTTCGGGGGTACCGAAACCCGGTTCCACTATGGATCCGGTTCCAACGCAAACGGTAGTATTCGGACCAGATAAGAATGCAAATTTGGGTTCTGAAATATTTCCCCTCTGTCGCTCCGACAGCGGCAGACTTTTTTTTCTTCTCCCTTTTACGCCCGTGCCCGCTCGCAGTGTGACGTCTGTTCTCGGACACGCACTCTACAATCACAGCTGATAGACGGCTTTCTGTACACGCTCCGAAACGGACGTGAACATATCCCCCTCTCTCTGTAGTCTCCCGTTAGCTAGCTGCCGTTAATGTTTCATATTAACCACTGACTGCACGTGATCGCTAGTA
>CM042323.1:37361178-37443678 GCA_023566125.1 Zingel zingel | reverse complement strand
ATGTATACAAAGTAATATATTATGTCAAAAACATGTATAAAAAGTCATAGTATATTAGGTCGAAAAAAGTCAAATTAGTCATAATATAGTATGTAAAAAAATGTCAAAAAGTCAGCGTAGTCCAGTTTGGTCAGTTAGGACAGAAGACAAACAACTTCTCTCATTTAAGGTGGTTTATTAAAGCTGGAATAATAATAATAATAATAATAATAATAGCAACTTGTATACAAGGATTGTTCCGGTTTGAGAAGCCACAGTCAGCAGAGCGCTGTTAGTGTCTCTCCTCGCCCCAAAAAAGAATGCAGTTCAAAAGTCAAAGCTGACCATGAAAATGTGCAAGCTATTGCTATTGGTTAATACTAAGGCGGGAGGCAGCCGTGGTTTCAACTTTGGTGTGTCCTGATTGGGGCACAGGCCGGCCCCAGCTTCTTGGCACTCGATCCATCCAATGGTAGAGGACAACACCCTGAAAAGAGATGTACCGCTGTCCCAATGTCGGAAAAAAAAACGTATGAAAAGTCATAGTATAGTACAAAAAATGTAAAAAGTAATAGTAAAGTAAAAAAAAAAAAATAGTCATAGTATAGTATGTTGAAATTTTTTTAATAAAAAGTCATATGTCAAAACAAAGTTAAAAAAGTCATAGTGTAATATGTCGAAAATGTCAGGAAAAGCCATAATGTAGTGACCCGGTCCAGTTTGGTCAGTTAGGACAGAAGACAAACAACTTCTCTCATTTAAGGTGGTTTATTAAAGCTGGAATAATAATAATAATAATAATAATAATAGCAACTTGTACACAAGGATTGTTCCGGTTTGAGAAGCCACAGTCAGCAGAGCGCTGTTACATTACATGTCATTTAGCTGACGCTTTTATCCAAAGCAACTTACAATTGCTATATACATCAGAAGCCACACGCCTCTGGAGCAGCTAGGGGTTAAGTGCCTTGCTCAGCGACACATTGGTTGATATATCTCAGTGGGATTTGAACCCAGGTCTCCCACACCAAAAACATGTCTTATCCACTGCGCCATCACCACCACGGTCTCTCCTCGCCCCAAAAAGAATGCAGTTCAAAAGTCACAGCTCAATACATGAAAATGTGCAGGCTATTGTTATTGGTTAATACTAAGGCGGGAGGCAGCCGTGGTTTCAACTTTGGTGTGTCCTGATTGGGGCACAGGCCGGCCCCAGCTTCTTGGCACTCGATCCATCCAATGGTAGAGGACAACACCCTGAAAAGAGATGTACCGCTGTCCCTTCCCCCTGGGTATTGTTCACTCGTTTACGCCAATGGTGTCACTTTACTTAAGAGGAATTCAAACTGGTTCAGACCCTCAAATGTCAGTGAATTGTGTGTATAGATCACTATGTGTGTGTGATTTTACCCAAGAACAGTCGTTCTTTTAAGGGGACTGTTCTCTACAGTGCTAGTAAATATTCCTAACAATAGTATGTCGAAAAAGTCAAAACAAGTAATATGTGGAAAAAAATATTTATTCATAGTTTGCGGGGTAATAGCAAGTGTTCAGATTACAGTGAGTCTACATTACTACTCTTCAAATGACCACACACGTATGAACCAACATGACCAGCTTCAACAAAATAAGACAGAATAAAAAGAATAAACCCAACTCACAATATTCTTCAACAAAACACATGAATACATGAAGTAATAAAGTAAAATATGAATGATAACAGTCATATATCCAAAACCAATTCCATCTCTTGATGTATATTGTTAACATTCAGTTACACGACACAAGATACAAATGTTTTAATAAATCAGGTAAAATATGATCACCTTAATCAGTGACCAGAAAGAGGATATTAGGATAAAAGGAGACTAAAACTGGGAAATCATTTTCTTCTACAAGCTTCAACCATGAATATCTCATAATCTGATTCCTTGGAGAACAACTGTTATGTTACACTCATCGGGTTTTTCACTGCACTGATTTTCACTTGTCATCTTTACATGCTCTTTTTTACCCAATGTTATGTGCTCTGACATATTCCCCACTTTGTTCTTCTTCCATATTTATCAAGCAGGTTAGTGCCTGCAGTGGTCCTGGACCTCGGCTAGTTCGGGCTCTGACTGCTCTCTTCTGTTATCTGGGTAGTAAACAGCGTCTTGACTCAGGCTATTTGTTCCCTCTCTCCACTCTAACAGCAGCTTGGCTTTAGAACATGTTCAAGAGGAGGCAGTGTGAATGAGTTGGTGTTTTATAAGGCTACGACTCTGAGAAAAAGTTTTCCCACATTGTTCACACCAGAACGGCTTCTGTCCAGCGTGAACACGTCGGTGGGATTTTAAGTGAGATAACTGTGTGAAAGCTGCCCCACATTGTTCACAGCTGTACGGTTTATCTCCAGTGTGAATGCGTTGGTGGGCTTTAAGTTTACCCGTCGTCGTGAATGCTACGCCGCATTGGTCACAGCTGTACGGTTTCTCTCCAGTGTGAATGCGTTCATGGGCTTTAAGATTACCCGATGTCGTGAATGCTGCTCCACACTGGTCACAGCTGTAAGGTTTATCTCCAGTGTGAATGCGTCGGTGGACCTTTAAGTGAGATAACTGTGAGAAAGCTGCCCCGCACTGTTCACAGCTGTACGGCTTTTCTCCAGTGTGAACACGTCGGTGGGCCCTTAAGTTAGATAACTGTGAGAAATCTGCCCCACATTGGTCACAGCTGTATGGCTTCTCTCCAGTGTGAATGCGTTGGTGGGATTTAAGTTTAACCGACCTTACGAATGCTTCCCCACATTGGTCACAGCTGTACGGCTTCTCTCCCGTGTGAAGGAGCTGATGACCTTTGAGCCCACCTAACTGTGTGAAAGCTGCACCGCATAGGTCACAGCTGTACGGCTTCTCTCCAGTGTGAATGAGTTGATGACTTTTGAGCCCACCTAACTGTTTAAAATTCGCCCCACATTGTTCACAGCTGTATGGCTTCTCTCCAGTGTGAATGCGTTGATGGACTTTAAGATTACCCGACGTTGTGAATGCTGCCCCACATTGTTCACAGCTGTATGGTTTATCTCCAGTGTGAACGACTTGGTGTACGTTAAAGTGACCACGGTGAGAAAAAGTTTTCCCACATTGTTCACAGGAGAACGGCTTCTTTCCAGTGTGAATGAATTGATGACTTTTGAGCAAACTTAACTGTTTGAAAGCTGACCCACATTGTTCACAGCTGTATGGTTTCTCTCCCGTGTGAACTCTCTGATGAATCTTTAAATTTCTAGATGTTGTGAAGGACTTGCCACAGTCCTGACAGCTGTGATGTCCGAGTCCCCCTCCTCCTCTCCGTTTCTATAGAAACAGACAGAGTTAGATGCAATGGTGGAGCGATACATATGCAAACATACTTACATATGCTAAGATGTTTTCATTTGCTAACATGCCAATCCATGCTAACACATACTTATATATGCTAACATATGTAAGCATACGCACCTTTATAACAACTTAATATTCTAAAACATATTTAAAAAGTCAGATTAGGTGTCCCTAAAGAACCGCGTGTCTAACAGTAGTTCCGCATTACATTAATTAATTTGCACGCAAGTTTTATTTATTTTTATACCGTGTATTCTCCATGTAAATTAATGTACTGAACCGAGACACACGTACCGTTTCAGCTCAATACAAATACATGTACCGTTCCACCCCTAATATATACATCTCTATCTATATAAACATGCTGTAAACTAAGAATGCTTTCAAAAATGGAAGTGTTAATAATTTATTTTCATCAATTAACCAAATGCAGTGAATGAACAGAAGAGAAATCTAAATCAAAATCAATATTTGGTGTGACCACCCTTTGTCTTCAAGACAGCATCACTTCTTCTAGGTACACTTGAAGGAACTCGGCTGGGACTTAGCCCATTACGGATGAGAAGTCAGTAAAAAGCACTTATATTTATATTTATCCAGATGAAGTACAGCCTGACAGCCAGCCTGGCAACATAGTTTGGGTCATATTCAAATCATATTCGTAGTTTGTTTGTTTATTAATATTCAAATATTTATTAATACTATTTTGACCATTAAATGCCTTCAGTAAGACCTAGACTGATATCAAACTTAAGTTGTATGTTCTGTCCACCAGAGGGCAGTGTATCAGTCAATGTCAACAGGCGTGCAATGATGTTTTCAGAAGAAAAAACACTGCCACCACTGTTTTTTAAATTAAAAGTCAGACCCTGGATTAAACACAAACAGTATGCTTTTGACAGGAAAATCGGAGCTTTCACCGTAGCCTACGTAAGTGGTCTGATGTTTATACTTGTGCGCTGGTAGTGAGTGTAGAGTGAGTGAGTGAGTGAGTGATGGTGATTATCTTTAGAGCGAGTAGTGGCTCTAGAGTCATAGTGAGAGAAACAAAGTGTCTCCCTCATTCTTTCTGGCCGTTGTTCCACGACCAGGACGGAATCCGCATTGTCCCTCTTCAACCCAAGGTTCGACTATCGGCCGAACCCTCCTTTCCAGCACCTTGGAGTAGACTTTACCGGGGAGGCTGAGAAGTGTGATACCCCTGTAATTGGCACACACCCTCTGGTCCCCCTTGTTGAACAGGGGAACCACCACCCCGGTCTGCCACTCCTTAGGCACCGTCCCAGACTTCCACGCAATGTTGAAGAGGCGTGTCAACCAAGACAACCCCTCCACACCCAGAGCTTTAAGCATTTCTGGACGGATCTCATCAATCCCTGGGGCTTTGCCACTGTGGAGTTGTTTAACTACATCAGTGACTTCCACCAGGGAAATTGACGACAATCCCCCATCATCCTCCAGCTCTGCCTCTACCATAGAGGGCGTATTAGCTGGATTTAGGAGTTCCTCAAAGTGGTTTTCCAGAAGCACCTTGGTGCCGACCGAAAGTCCTTCTCCATGTCCTCTCCGAACTTCTCCCACACCCGCTGCTTTGCCTCTTTCATGGCAGAGGCTGCAGCTCTTCGGGCCCTTCGGTACCCTGCAACTACCTCAGGAGTCCTCTGGGATAACATATCCCGGAAAGACTCCTTCAGTCTGACAGCTTCCCTGACCACCGGTGTCCACCACGATGTTCGAGGGTTACCGCCCCTTGAGGCACCTAAGACCCTAAAACCACAGCTCCTCACTGCAGCTTCAGCAATGGAAACTTTGAACATTGTCCACTCGGGTTCAATGCCCCCAGCCTCCACAGGGATGCACGAAAAGCTCCGCCGGAGGTGTGAGTTGAAAGTCTGTCGGACAGGGGCCTCCTCCAGATGTTCCCAGTTTAACCGCACTACCCGTTTGGGCTTACCAGGTCTGTCAAGAGTCTTCCCCCACCCCCTGACCCAACTCACCACCAGATGGTGATCGGTTGACAGTTCCGCCCCTCTCTTCACCCGAGTGTCCAAAACATACGGCCTCAGATCAGATGAAACGATTATAAAATCGATCATTGACCTTCGGCCTAGGGTGCTCTGGTACCAGGTACACTTATGAGCATCCCTGTGTTCGAACATGGTGTTCGTTATAGACCATTCATGACTAGCATAGAAGTCCAACAACAAACAACCACTCTGGTTTAGATCAGGGAGGCCGTTCCTCCCAATCACGCCTCTCCATGTATCTCCATCATTGCCCATGTGCGTGTTGAAGTCCCCCAGCAGAACTATGGAGTCCCCCACTGGAGCCCCATACAGGACTCCATTCAAGGTCTCCAAGAAGGCTGAATACTCCGAACTCTTGTTTGGTGCATATGCACAAACAACAGTCAGAGTTTCCGACCCTCTTGTCCACCGGGGGTAAACTCCAACGTAGCGGCGCTCAGCCGGGGACTTGTGAGTATCCCCACACCCGCCCGGTGCCTCACACCCTGGGCAACTCCGGAGAAGAAAAGAGTCCAACCCCTATCCTGGAGTATGGTTCCAGAACCGAGACTGTGTGCTGAGGTAAGCCCCACCCGATCTAACTGGTAGCACTCCACCTCCCGCACCAGTTCCGGCTCCTTCCCCCACAGAGAGGTGACATTCCACGTCCCCAGAGCCAGCCTCTGCCGCCCGGGTCTGGTCGTTTGTTTCTACTGAATCTTATTAATGTTAATAGTGTTTGGATGCTTTCAATGGTTTGTTCGAATTCTGCATTAGGAAAACACAAAAAAATTTTTTTATAAAATGATAAATATTTAGACAGACAGAAACACACGAGTTTGTTTCACTATCTTTGTGGGGACCCGTCATTGACATAATGCATTCCCTAGCCCCTTACCCTAACCTTAACCATCACCACTAGATGCCTAACCTTAACCCTTACCCTCACCCTAACCATAACCTAATTCTAACCCTAATCCTAAAACCAAGTCTTAACCCTCAAACAGACCTTTAACCTTGTGGGCTCCAGCATTTTGACCCCACAAGGCTGGTCGGACCCCACAAGTATACTGTATTCCCGGATTTTAGACCCCACGACTATAAAGACACACACACACACACACACACACACACACACACACACACACACACACACACACACACACACACACACACACACACACACACACACTTTGTGATTACAGCTACTAAGGCCAAATGGCCTGGATTTCTTATTTATTTTAAAAATTGTATACCTTTATTTTTTATTTTAACAATCCTTTGTTCCCTTTTGTCTTAAGAAGACAAAAGGCCAAAATACCCTTTACTGTTAAAGTTGTATTTCAGTTTTATATGTTACACATATTCCCCAGTAAATTGACATTACTGCATTGTTATTAATTTGTTTCTGCAATGTCACATGACACTTAAATGTACTAAATGGGCTTAGTTTTGATAGCCAATAAAAGTGTAAATAAATACCTGTATTTCGGTTGTTCTGTTTAATAATGCAAAATAATTTATCTGATTAATCGATAAAATAAATCGCTAAAATATTTGATTCCAAAAATAATCATTAGCTGCAGCCCTAATCTAAATTATGCACAATTCCTGCTGCGCTAATCAATGGGTGGTCAAGAATCAAGAAGTCTCCAGGATCGGGACCTTGGTATGGAAATTAGGAAAAGAACCCTGAGGAAACCCTACTATACACGGCAGAAAAAGTCTGCAACGTTGTTTTAGCCTGTGGGGTTCTGGAGCCAGATGACCCGACGCCCAGAGAGCAGAGTCCAGCACAGCCCCGACTGGGGGTGATCCCAACGACTCATGAATCACACGTGAAGCCTGGCGTAAGAGGATTTCTGCGCTCATATCTGCGCTGGTTTCTACGTTAAGGTGATAAATGAGGGCCACAGAAACTAGAAAGAGAAGTAAGTGACTTCAATACTCGCTGTAAGCATATCTAGGCCTGCACGATTTGGGGAAAAATATGAATCACGATTTTTTTAAGCTTAGAACTGATATCACAATTTTTTTTTTCTCATGAAGTGTAATGTATATTCAACACATGAACCACGACAAAACAAAACTAATCGGCATTACCAAACAGAGCACATTGATCATCACCACGAGCCTGTAAACACAGAGGCTTCAATGACTACAGGAAATATAGCACATACTGGCCATTTAGTACTATTTAAGTAAATATGGCCCCGATACAGGCTCTATCTGGACTAAACATGGCACAGATACGGGCTCTATCTGGACTAGACATGGCCCCGATACGGGCTCTATCTGGACTAGACATGGCCCCGATACGGGCTCTATCTGGACTAGATATGGCCCCGATACAGGCTCTATCTGGACTAGACATGGCCCCGATACGGGCTCTATCTGGACTAGACATGGCCCCGATACGGGCTCTATCTGGACTAGACATGGCCCCGATACGGGCTCTATCTGGACTAGACATGGCCCCGATACGGGCTCTATCTGGACTAGACATGGCCCCGATACGGGCTCTATCTGGACTAGACATGGCCCCGATACGGGCTCTATCTGGACTAAACATGGCCCCGATACGGGCTCTATCTGGACTAGACATGGCCCCGATACGGGCTCTATCTGGACTAGACATGGCCCCGATACGGGCTCTATCTGGACTAGACATGGCCCCGATACGGGCTCTATCTGGACTAAACATGGCCCCGATACGGGCTCTACCTGGACTAAACATGGCCCCGATACGGGCTCTACCTGGACTAAACATGGCCCCGATACGGGCTCTATCTGGACTAAACATGGCCCCGATACGGGCTCTATCTGGACTAGACATGGCCCAGATACGGGCTCTATCTGGACTAAATATGGCCCCGATACAGGCTCTATCTGGACTCCTTGAACATGTCTTTACATAATTAAAACATGTTATTGTCAAATGCTTTCAATAAATTAATTGGAGGAGAAAAAAGAAAAGAATCGAAGTCATTTAATAATGATATCGTGAACAGGGGTGAATTAAGATCGTGATTTTATGATTGATCGTGCAGGCCTATGTCCCACTATATCTCCGGTGCCAGTGCAACCATTTCTAACCATCTAAACAACTGCAACAGAAGGATTTAAATCAAACTTGTGACAGCAACAAGTAATGCATGTTAATAAAATCAAAGCAGAACACAACAGAATAACTGTTAAACACGTTAATTTCGGATAAGAGCAACAACTGATTTAACACATACGCCTGGCCGTTAGCCTGCTCTCTTCTATCCTGGCTGTTAGCCTGCTCTCTTCTATCCTGGCTGTTAGCCTGCTCTCTTCTATCCTGGCTGTTAGCCTGCTCTCTTCTATCCTGGCTGTTAGCCTGCTCTCTTCTATCCTGGCTGTTAGCCTGCTCTCTTCTATCCTGGCTGTTAGCCTGCTCTCTTCTATCCTGGCTGTTAGCCTGCTCTTCTATCCTGGCCGTTAGCCTGCTCTTCTATCCCGGCCGTTAGCCTGCTCTTCTATCCCGGCCGTTAGCCTGCTCTTCTATCCCGGCCGTTAGCCTGCTCTTCTATCCCGGCCGTTAGCCTGCTCTTCTATCCCGGCCGTTAGCCTGCTCTCCTATCCTGGCCGTTAGCCTGCTCTTCTATCCTGGCCGTTAGCCTGCTCTTCTATCCTGGCCGTTAGCCTGCTCTCCTATCCTGGCTGTTAGCCTGCTCTTCTATCCTGGCCGTTAGCCTGCTCTTCTATCCTGGCCGTTAGCCTGCTCTCCTATCCTGGCTGTTAGCCTGCTCTCTTCTATCCTGGCTGTTAGCCTGCTCTTCTATCCTGGCTGTTAGCCTGCTCTTCTATCCTGGCTGTTAGCCTGCTCTCTCCTATCCTGGCTGTTAGCCTGCTCTCTTCTATCCTGGCTGTTAGCCTGCTCTCTCCTATCCTGGCTGTTAGCCTGCTCTCTCCTATCCTGGCTGTTAGCCTGCTCTCTCCTATCCTGGCTGTTAGCCTGCTCTCTCCTATCCTGGCTGTTAGCCTGCTCTCTCCTATCCTGGCTGTTAGCCTGCTCTCTTCTATCCTGGCTGTTAGCCTGCTCTTCTATCCTGGCTGTTAGCCTGCTCTTCTATCCTGGCTGTTAGCCTGCTCTCCTATCCTGGCTGTTAGCCTGCTCTTCTATCCTGGCTGTCTGGAGCTCTGTCTCCCACTGCTGCCTGAGAAGGCAGCCACTGGTATACAATCACTTGATTTTTACTTTCATCAAACGTCCCTAATTCACCAACATGTACAATACTACTACAGACGGTCCTGCTCTTATGTCGTCTACTTTGGTATTCATTAGTCGAGCATTAGGCTCGTTGGAGATGAGCCAGGTCTGCACAGAATCCAACACCAGCGATCGCCGCCCGATGCATGCTGGGTAGATCTGTGTCCGACTTGATCCCGACTTGCTCTGACGTCATGCACACGTGGTCACGATGACCTCACGAGATCACGGCGGCCGCAGGTATGAGACACAGGCAGCGCAGTTGCTCTCCACCGACTGCAAGACCCAGGCGGACCCAGAGCATGCTGGGAAACTCCGGCCTCTCAGCTGATCTAACAGCTGATTGGTTCACAATCGACTCAACATGATGACGTTTTATATCAACTTTTTATTGATTTTGAATTGGAGGGATTTTAACTGCTATTAGTCTGATTTAAAGGCTCATTCTGGACAGAACACAGGCTGTGTTGATAGTGACGTTGAGAAGTCAGAGAGACCACATCTGATCAGATTACAGATCATCTCCAGTCTGTTGGTAATTAATATCATCATCAGATCATCTCCAGTCTGTTGGTAATTAATATCATCAACAGATCATCTCCAGTCTGTTGGTAATTAATATCATCAGATCATCTCCAGTCTGTTGGTAATTAATATCATCATCAGATCATCTCCAGTCTGTTGGTAATTAATATCATCATCAGATCATCTCCAGTCTGTTGGTAATTAATATCATCAACAGATCATCTCCAGTCTGTTGGTAATTAATATCATCAACAGATCATCTCCAGTCTGTTGGTAATTAATATCAGCACCAGATCATCTCCAGTCTGTTGGTAATTAATATCATCAACAGATCATCTCCAGTCTGTTGGTAATTAATATCATCAACAGATCATCTCCAGTCTGTTGGTAATTAATATCATCAACAGATCATCTCCAGTCTGTTGGTAATTAATATCATCAGATCATCTCCAGTCTGTTGGTAATTAATATCAACAGATCATCTCCAGTCTGTTGGTAATTAATATCATCATCAGATCATCTCCAGTCTGTTGGTAATTAATATCATCAACAGATCATCTCCAGTCTGTTGGTAATTAATATCATCAACAGATCATCTCCAGTCTGTTGGTAATTAATATCATCATCAGATCATCTCCAGTCTGTTGGTAATTAATATCATCAACAGATCATCTCCAGTCTGTTGGTAATTAATATCATCATCAGATCATCTCCAGTCTGTTGGTAATTAATATCAACAGATCATCTCCAGTCTGTTGGTAATTAATATCATCAACAGATCATCTCCAGTCTGTTGGTAATTAATATCATCAACAGATCATCTCCAGTCTGTTGGTAATTAATATCAGCACCAGATCATCTCCAGTCTGTTGGTAATTAATATCAACAGATCATCTCCAGTCTGTTGGTAATTAATATCATCAACAGATCATCTCCAGTCTGTTGGTAATTAATATCAACAGATCATCTCCAGTCTGTTGGTAATTAATATCATCAACAGATCATCTCCAGTCTGTTGGTAATTAATATCATCATCAGATCATCTCCAGTCTGTTGGTAATTAATATCATCAACAGATCATCTCCAGTCTGTTGGTAATTAATATCATCAACAGATCATCTCCAGTCTGTTGGTAATTAATATCATCAACAGATCATCTCCAGTCTGTTGGTAATTAATATCATCAGATCATCTCCAGTCTGTTGGTAATTAATATCATCAACAGATCATCTCCAGTCTGTTGGTAATTAATATCATCATCAGATCATCTCCAGTCTGTTGGTAATTAATATCAACAGATCATCTCCAGTCTGTTGGTAATTAATATCATCAACAGATCATCTCCAGTCTGTTGGTAATTAATATCAACAGATCATCTCCAGTCTGTTGGTAATTAATATCATCAACAGATCATCTCCAGTCTGTTGGTAATTAATATCATCAACAGATCATCTCCAGTCTGATGGTAATTAATATCAGCACCAGATCATCTCCAGTCTGTTGGTAATTAATATCAGCACCAGATCATCTCCAGTCTGTTGGTAATTAATATCAGCACCAGATCATCTCCAGTCTGTTGGTAATTAATATCATCAGATCATCTCCAGTCTGTTGGTAATTAATATCAACAGATCATCTCCAGTCTGTTGGTAATTAATATCATCTCCAGTCTGTTGGTAATTAATATCATCAACAGATCATCTCCAGTCTGTTGGTAATTAATATCATCAACAGATCATCTCCAGTCTGTTGGTAATTAATATCATCAACAGATCATCTCCAGTCTGTTGGTAATTAATATCATCATCAGATCATCTCCAGTCTGTTGGTAATTAATATCATCAACAGATCATCTCCAGTCTGTTGGTAATTAATATCATCAACAGATCATCTCCAGTCTGTTGGTAATTAATATCATCAACAGATCATCTCCAGTCTGTTGGTAATTAATATCATCTCCAGTCTGTTGGTAATTAATATCAGCAACAGATCACCTGTAGAGCATTTTAACAGCTACTCTGTTATAATATAAACATCTGGAGACTGTGGGAGCTGATATATTATGGCGTTAAATATGGGTCTCATTCCTGAGCAAGTAATTGTATGTTTTGAGCACAGATAACTATATTTTGCAAGCACATTAAAATGGATTTTGAACAGAAATTAACACTCGCAAAAAATATTTAGTTTGAGTAAATAAAAACCTATTCTGAGCTCAATACATGCATATATTTCTCTGTGCTCAAAACATACAATTACTCGTTGAGGAATGAGACCCATATATAACACCATAATATATGGGTCTGATAACAGGTTATTAAATCAGAACAGGACCACAGTGTTTCTGTGACTTCCTGTTCAGCCTGAAGGCGGCTGGAATCAGCTGGAAACAGCTGGAATCAGCTGGAAACTGCTGGAAACAGCTGGAATCAGCTGGAAACTGTCCCACTTGACCGCAGACTTCAGTCCCCCCCCCCCCCCCCCCGGCTGCTCCAGCCTGCTCTCGTCCACTTTACAGGCGAGGAGCAGTTCATCTCCAACGAGCCTACTGTCACAGCTCTCTTCATAGCGCTGTGTTCACAAAGCAGTACAACGGTTTAACTTCCTATACGTTCTTCACAATAAAAGCTCCTGGTGACTTTGTTACATGCATGCTTTTATTTTGAAGAGGACACAAGAGGAAATGTTGCTCTTCATCAGCAGTAACTTAACAAGACTCCTATAAACGGAGACGAGATGTAAACCAGAGCAGATATCAACTAGAAACTAAAGTAACCCCAGAGATTCAGTTAGAAGCTCCAACCGGACTGAGAGCTGAACACACCGAGACTTTTCAAATCCTCTTTTTCCGCCTATGGCCCCTTTTCCCTCAGAGAGAAGCATGTGTGCTAATGCCCACAGAGCCCCATGTTGTTTCCATGAGAGTCGGCCATCTTGTGTCTGTAGTGTGCTTGTTGTGTCCTAACACTGACCTGAACACCGCTGCTATCAGAGGCCGAGCCTTCTGCTGCTCTTCTGGGGACCTTGTTGCTCCGCTGCTCCGGCTTCTGCTGCTCCTCCTCCATTCCTCTGGTCCTGGTCCTGGTCTCGGAGACCCAGCAGCTCTCCTCTGGTCCTGGTCCTGGTCTCTGAGACCCAGCAGCTCTCCACTGGGACTGCTGACTCACTCCGAGTAGACTGACATGGCTGCAGCCTGGAGCCTTTTCAAAATAAAAGCTCGCGTCTGAGCTTCTACTTTTCAAAGTAAAAGCTCGCGTCTGGTCCGCTATGTCTCCTTCCTACTTTGGTGTTTTTTAACTAACAGTAACGGTAGGCTATATATATATATATATATATATATATATATATATATATATATATATATATATATATAAATGCAGACTATCATGCTTATGAATGGAATACTTACTTACCTACTAACTCGGTGGCGGTTGTACATTGAATTACACCCCGGGCGAGACCCCCCCCCCCCCCCCCCCCCAAAAAAAATAACATATACTGTCATATTTTGTGCAGAATTGTGTTCATTGTCTTTTGAAAATGTTGGAGGTGGAGATTGTGCGACTTTAAAAGTGTTTCCTGTTGTAATTACAGTAGTTAGTTACATAACTGGACTCCCTCTCAAATGTTCTAATGAAGGATTTGTGCAATTGAGAAATATCATTTTCTCTTTCACTTATGTTGTTATAATTTAAAAACATATATATATATATATATATATATATATATATATATATATATATATATATATATATATATAGGCCTATATATGTGCCAAAAATATATACAATCAGATATATAAAAAATGTAACAAATATATAAAATATTAAGAATAATATGCAAATTAAATATAGAATAAATATTCTAAATAGCACAAATCCTTCATCACACAAATGTGAAAACACACTAAAGATAATCTAATTATTACACTATAGCACTAAGAACAGAAAACACAAACTATAATGAAAACCTGACCTTTCTGTGCAGATATAACAGCTATAAGCACTGATATGTCCCTCTCTCAGTTAAGCTCATTAATGAGCAGCGATGAACGTATGACCATGAATTTATTAATGTATATCTGTGACTGAATGTATGTATGGATATGAATGAAGGAATTAATGTATATTTGCAATGGATTGTAAGGATATTTATGAATGGGAAAATGTTCTATTTTTATGACTGAATGCATGGATGCTTATGGAAGTAGGAACGATTGTAAGGCATGTATGGTAGAACAGAAGAATGTAGGAAGGACGGCTTTTCATTGGACAAGAAACCTATAGAAAATGGTCATTTGCAATTTGCGTAGCTCTTTGAGTAGCCTCGATGTTCCATGTACATTTGTCTTCTAACTGTTTGAACCCTGTGCTCGTTGTGTGTCTCTGTTGTAACTCTTGCAGCAATTTCTCTCAGTGTCCAAAACTAATTTCTCCTTAAGAAGAGTAATAAAGATACTTTGACTTTGGCCTTCCTTGATGTAAAATCATCAATGATGTCATCGTATGAAATCTGCTCCCCTATTGAATGACTGATGGTGAAGGAAAGGCCGTGATCCGTTCCTGGGACATGGTTGACCTCAGGTATGACTTGATCAACTTTAGCTTTGAAAAGCTCCTCTCTGCTGGAGCCACAGTGACTGGCAGAGGAAGGTCAACCCTGAGAGCAGTCCAAAAGTTGGGCTAGATCTCCGATAGATCCTTATCATCCTCCGTTCCCCACCTTGTCCGGACCGTTCCATTTGGGAGACCCAGCAACCGAGGCGCCAATTTATGTTGTCCTCCACGTGCGCACGCCATTTAAAAAAAAAAGTAGCCAAAAAATGTTTACATTTCAGACGGCCGACACGAAGACACACGCCTATCAACTGAGGACAGGATTGAGATGAAAAGTTTAACTGACACATAACCACGGTCAGCTTGGTGGGTGCTCAGTACTAGCGGAGCACCAACGGTATCGGCGCCTACGCCCAGCACCCGTCCGACCCAGAGGTGAACTGTCCCCCCCCCCCCCCCTCCCCGTGTCCATGCCAAAAACCTGTTTTAACTAAACAGTAACAACAATCATACAGATGAATAAAATACTTCAAAAATATCTGTCCATAAGATAAATGCAGACTATCATGCTAATGAATGAAATACTTAAAAATATATATCTGTCTATAAAATAATTGCAGACTATAGACAAACTAAAACTCCATTCATTCTATGGCTGCAGCCTGGAGCCTCCCGTCTCATGCCCTCACCTTGCTGATCAGCAATTATATTTGCAGCAATGTCTCAGTGAAGTGTGAAAACAATATAGAATATAAAAATAAAAAGCAGGGTGTAACAGGTTTATTTTTGTATTATTGTGTGTTCAGATCCTCGTTATCCCTCCTCAGGACATCCTGGCCTTAGTTGGCAGAAATGGCTGCAGAACCCAGGGTGGGGATCTTCAGAATATCCCCCCCCCACAGCTCACCCCCCCTTCCTCTTCCAACGTAACCTGTGGCTATAGAACTAAAGCATTCTCACCTTTCTCTATCATACGGTGGTTAGATTTAGACTCAAACAGCCATCCAGTTTCAAAGCCCATTATACAGTATAACTACCCAGCATGCAGCTCTCGTGTGGCCAATAGCACTGGGAGAAGTTCAGCAAAAAGAATTCCAGACTTTGTCCTCGGGGACAAAGTCTGGAATTCTTTTTTGGATTTGGTGGAGAACCTGCTCCAATTAGCCCCACCTGTATTACAACATTTTAGGATTATGAAATTGAACACTATGCTTCATGTGATAAATATGCTGAAATGTTTAAAGTTGGCAACTATCAAAGCACAATTTTTTACTTCCTGTCAAGCCACAGAAAGTGAGTTCTTTCCCGGAAGTTTTCGGCCGGTCGTTATGTCTCTGAAGGAGGAACAGACTAGGGCCAAGGTCATCAGTGCTTTATAACCATCTTTTTCTTCCATCATTCTTTGGAACTGCACATTACAGTGAGGACAAAGTACATTTGGCAGCTTTGCACGGCGCACTCTGCAGGGAGGGTTGTCCAGGTTAGGACTGACTAGCAAGAAGGATTCTGGCTGTGGGTCTTGGGGTCTCTCTGCTGGGTCTCTGTCCGTGCATTTCACTATCATGTACCTGAGAAACAGAGACACACACACACACACACACACACACACACACACACACACACACACACGTTTAATATGCACATGTGAAAAACACACAAAACATTCACACACAGATAGTTTTCTTTACAGACAGACAGACATACAGTCACCGATACAGGCAGCGTGTCAGTGCTGCGACGAGGTAGGCTCACAGACCCTGCTGCAGATAACTGACCATCAACTACCAGCTCTAAGTGAGCACAGCCAAGGCAGCTCCACAGAAAATGAAGAGAGATTTAAGACCTCTGCACTCCTCTGTCCCATCTCTCTGCAGTCGGCATCAGCGTCCAACTGGCTGTCGTAGTGTCTCGTGGTCAGCGCCCCCCTCCTACCTCTACCCCACAGCCCTTAGTTAGTGTTGCTAAGGCAGCCGATTGGAGCACGTCTTTGTGGTCGCCATCTTGGTACAGAGTAGCCCGCCTCCTAATGCATGTGTGTCTATGGAGGCAGGAGGTTTATCCACTATTAAAATCCTCATTTCTCACTCAATATTGAACCAAGCGGTTTGTTTCATTCCAAATACCAGACAGGGGCGTGCACAGACATTTGGAGGGGCTATTGCTCTAATCTGGAAAAAAGGCACCCCCCCCCCCCCCACCCCGTTCAGCCTTCAAAGATGGAGATGTCTCCAAAGGAAATATAATTCTGAATAAGTTCTATAATGTACCTTTAAGTTAAGCATCTATCTTTTCCTTCAATCATAAATGACATTACTGTAGATATGATGAAAGCATGGTATCACAGTTTTAATGATAGTGAGAGCGTGTTACTTCCCCTTGGGGATTAATAAAAGCAGCTTCATATTCTTCTTACTTAGATTAGCTGAACTTGAACATATCAAAACGTGTTCAAAAGAACTGGAACCTCCAGCAGTTATGACGGGGTCCGAGCCTCCCCTGGTGCTAGTCCCTCCTGACTACCTGCAGCAACACTGCAGCAGTGGCAAGGCAAACGTCAGGAAATATTGCAAAGTGTGTGCTGGAAGGTCTGTAGTAAATCCAAAATGCAAGCTTTGATAGCATGTGCTTTGGACAAGACATGCAAAAGTTGTGTTTTGGTCGCTAGCTAAACAAATAAGTTTGTTCGTAATTTGAGTAATTCTTTTAAAGGTCCCATGGCATGAAACTCTCACTTCATGAGGTTTTTTAACATTAATGTGCGTTCCCCCAGCCTGCCTATGGCCCCCCAGTGGCTAGAAATGGTGATAGGTGTAACCGAGCCCTGGGTATCCTGCTCTGTCTTTGAGAAAATGAAAGCTCAGATGGGCCGATCTGGAATCTTCCCTTTATGATGTCATAAGGGGAAAGGTTACCTCCCCTTTCTCTGCTTTGCCCGCCCAGAGAATTTGGCCCGCCCATGAAAGAGAGAGAGACATCATGGCGTGCAAACAAGCGAAGCATGGCAGTTGGTCAAGGCCACACCCCCACCCTCCACCTTGCCCCCCCCCCCCCCCTCTCCTCCTCAATAGCATTTAAAGCTACAGACACAGAAATGGCACATCCTAAGGAAAGCTCATTGTGGGACTGGCTCTAGTGGTTGGAATTCTGCACCAAGGCTGAATTTCAGGAAAGAGACTTCAGATACAGTATTAGGGGACCACTAAGGCCTATATAAAAGAGACTTCAGATACAGTATTAGAGGACCACTAAGGTCTATATAAAAGAGACTTCAGATACAGTATTAGGGGACCACTAAGGCCTATATAAAAGAGACTTCAGATACAGTATTAGGGACCACTAAGGTCTATATAAAAGAGACTTCAGATACAGTATTAGGGGACCACTAAGGCCTATATAAAAGAGACTTCAGATACAGTATTAGGGGACCACTAAGGTCTATATAAAAGAGACTTCAGATACAGTATTAGGGACCACTAAGGTCTATATAAAAGAGACTTCAGATACAGTATTAGGGGACCACTAAGGTCTATATAAAGAGACTTCAGATACAGTATTAGGGGACCACTAAGGCCTATATAAAAGAGACTTCAGATACAGTATTAGGGGACCACTAAGGCCTATATAAAAGAGACTTCAGATACAGTATTAGGGGACCACTAAGGCCTATATAAAAGAGACTTCAGATACAGTATTAGGGGACCACTAAGGCCTATATAAAAGAGACTTCAGATACAGTATTAGGGACCACTAAGGCCTATATAAAAGAGACTTCAGATACAGTATTAGGGACCACTAAGGTCTATATAAAAGAGACTTCAGATACAGTATTAGGGGACCACTAAGGCCTATATAAAGAGACTTCAGATACAGTATTAGGGACCACTAAGGCCTATATAAAGAGACTTCAGATACAGTATTAGGGTCCACTAAGGTCTATATAAAGAGACTTCAGATACAGTATTAGGGACCACTAAGGCCTATATAAAGAGACTTCAGATACAGTATTAGGGGACCACTAAGGCCTATATAAAAGAGACTTCAGATACAGTATTAGGGGACCACTAAGGCCTATATAAAAGAGACTTCAGATACAGTATTAGGGGACCACTAAGGCCTATATAAAGAGACTTCAGATACAGTATTAGGGGACCACTAAGGTCTATATAAAAGATACTTCAGATACAGTATTAGGGGACCACTAAGGCCTATATAAAAGCATCAAAGGAGCACCATGTCATGGGACCTCTAACTGGGCAAAATCCTTTAGAACATTTTTTTTTTTTTGTTAAAGGCTGAAGATGTTTCAGGCAGATCAGGCAAAAAAAACAGGAGTTTGAAAAAGTAGGTTAACAGTAAGTAATTCAGCTTCATTTAAAAAACGCTTGGATGTTGCTCACTTTAAAGTAGTGTGGACCAAGGTGGCATGGATTTTTAGAACTGGATCAATATCAAAATGCCTCATCAAGTATTGGGCGGAATCCAAAGTTATGTATTGGTTAGTGCTGTCAAACGATTAAAATATTTAATTGCGATTAATCGCATTAATGTCAGTTAACTCGCAATTAATCTCACATTTTTATCTATTCTAAATGTCCCTTGCTTTCTTTCTGTCCCATTATTTTTTCCGTCCTCCACAACGTTAACAGGCCTACATCCAGTAGCCACCCATTGAGCTATGGCTGCAGTAAGTTTGTTCTTAGTTGTGGTATCGATGTGCTTCCGTCTGAAGTCATCCATTGTCGCCTGACTTTGACGAGGGGGTGGACGGAGAATTTGCATCAGCCGTGTGCTTGGCCATCAAGTGGTATTTCAGACTGGACGTGCTGCGATGATATCTCAGTTCACGACCAAACACACATCACTTTGGTCTTGTCAGTGGAACCATTTGGCAACTTTTTAAAAGTAAACTTTCCATTCAGAATCTTATTGGCATTCATTTCGGCGTCTGGTGCTCGCCATCCCCTGAAAACCTAACGTTAGCCTACTACCTACTCTTTGGCCGGCTCCAAGCCCAAACAAGTGTGTGTGGCGTGCCTGTTGTTGTGTTTCCGGTCTAGCTAGATCCGGTGTGGTGTTGTAGTTTTTCTAACGTTACTAGTTGTTGCAACAGCATGTGAAAAAAAAACT
The DNA here is from genome assembly GCA_023566125.1 of Zingel zingel. Classification (NCBI taxonomy): domain Eukaryota; kingdom Metazoa; phylum Chordata; class Actinopteri; order Perciformes; family Percidae; genus Zingel; species Zingel zingel. The sequence continues at coordinate 37,423,883 of CM042323.1, read as the reverse complement.
ACAAAGTTTGCTAGACCAAAAACGTTCATCTTGCGATAAAAAAAATGACGCCGTTAAAATGGGTTTGGGTTAACGCCGTTAACGCGTTTAACTGACAGCACTAGTATTGGTAGATCTCCCCTTTCTGGAGGGACAGGCTGGAAAAGGGAATTGTTATACTGGGGGATCTGTATCTCGGCGGCATATTGAAGTCCTTAAAGGATGTGGTACAGCAGTTTGGAACCCCCAGGTCTAAACTTTTCAGCTATTAACAACTTTGCCATCGGTTATTGGGGATTTTTGTGTGCGTGGGCAGCTCTTTACAGTAGGGTTCCAAGCACCACTGGTACTGAGAGCCACATTGGACCCCTAATTAAACAACAACTGCTTTGCAAAATGAAAATAGTACAAGTGGATAAGGAATGATTAAAACAGTGAATGAGTAGAAACAGACAGCCTGGTAGATCCAGCTGTCGGGGCATGAGGAGGAGGCAGGAGGACACAGCTTTGGTCTGGAAAAGAGGACGCAGTGTGAATACGTTGGTGGACTTTAAGGTTACTACTGTGAGATACACATTGTTAACAGCTATAATGTTTCATAGTATAGTATGTAAAAAAAAATCATAAAAAGTCATAGTATAGTATGTTGAAAAAAGTAATAAAAAGTCATAGTTGATAACTGGAAATGGAGACTTCACAGATGACCGATTCAGGTGTCTTCAGATTAGATGCAGCTTTATTTAGATATATAACAGACACTCACAGATCAGCTTCTCACTGACCACTACGTGAACACAGTCCTTTATACAGTTCAGGCCTCACATCTGGGGAACCAGCTGTCAATCACGTCACCATAACAACTTAGGGTCCCCCAATTAGGTGGTCTCTGCTGTCGGGTAGGCCCCCTCCGAAGGTCACAGGTGAAGATTAGATAAGTTGTTATTCAGCTCTCCTTCACATGAAACATAATAATTACACCTGGAGAATATTAGTAGTCATGGCCTCCCGATCCTGTATCATACCCAGATGTTTCCCATAACTCTCACCACACAGGACCCCCCCCACATCAACAGTCAGTCATCAGTTGGCATGTTAGGTTCACACACACATAATAACCTTATGTAATACATTGTATCTTTGAAAGCATACAGATTTAATATTCAACCTATCAATAGTAAAGTATGTTGAAAAAAATCATTAAAAGTCATATTATAGTATGTCGAAAACAAATCAAAAGTCATAGTATAGTATGTCAAAAAAAGTAATAAAACGTCATAGTATAGTATTTCAAAGTTATAAAGTCAGTATAGTATGTCGAAAAAAGTAATAAAACGTCATAGTATAGTATTTCAAAGTTATAAAGTCAGTATAGTATGTCGAAAAGTCATAGTATAGTATGTTGAGTATAAGAGGAAAGAAAATTAACCCAACTTCAACAAAACACATGAATACATGAAGTAATAAAGTAAAATATAAATGATAAGTCATATATCCAAAACCAATTCCATCTCTTGATGTTTTTAACAACAACAACAACAACAAGTAATTGTTAATAACATTCAGTTACACGACACAAGATAAACATGTTAAAATATGATCAACTTAATCAGTGACCAGAAAGAGGATATTAGGATAAAATGAGACTAAAACTGGGAAATCATTTTCTTCTACAAGCTTCAACCATGAATATCTCATAATCTGATTCCTTGGAGAACAACTGTTATGTTACACTCATCGGGTTTTTCACTGCACTGATTTTCACTTGTCATCTTTACATGCTCTTTTTTACCCAATGTTATGTGCTCTGACATATTCCCCACTTTGTTCTTCTTCCATATTTATCAAGCAGGTTAGTGCCTGCAGTGGTCCTGGACCTCGGCTACTTCGGGCTCTGACTGCTCTCTTCTGTTATCTGGGTAGTAAATCCTGTTGTATGCTGATGACACTGTACTGTATTGCTCTGCACCCACAGCAGACCAGGCCCTCTCCCAGTTACAACTTGCTTTTAACACGCTTCTACAGAATCTTTAGGATTTAAAACTTGTTTTAAAATGCAGAAAAAACTAAAGTCATGTTTTTTTCAAATTCTAAATCAAATCTGCCTTCTATCCTCACTTCCCAGGTTACTAAGATTGAATGTGTTTCTAAGTACAGATATCTTGGTATTTTAATTGATGAATCTCTTTCTTTTACCCTTCATATTCAGCAGATAGCAAAAAGGTTAAAACTTAAACTAGGGGTTTATTTCAGAATCAAATCCTGCCTTTCGTTCGAATCTAGAAAGAGGCTGGTTGCTGCCACTTTTATGTCTGTACTTGACTATGGTGACTTTTTATACATGCATGCTTCATCTCAAAGTTCACATGCACTGGACACTGTATACCACGGATCTCTGAGGTTCATCACTGGTTTGAAAGCCCTCACTCACCATTGTGAACTGTATGGTTAAATAAAGGTAACAACAAAACCACAAACAGCTTCTTGACTCACGCCATTTGTTCCCTCTCTCCACTCTAACAGCTTGGCTTTAGAAAATGTTCAAGAGGACGCAGTGTGAATGCGTTGGTGGACTTTAAGGTGAGCACTCTGAGAAAAAGTTTTCCCACATTGCTCACACCAGAACGGCTTCTCTCCAGTGTGAACACGTCGGTGGGATTTTAAGCTGTCTAACTGTGTGAAAGCTGCTCTGCATTGGTCACAGCTGTATGGTTTATCTCCAGTGTGAATGCGTTGGTGGACTTTAAGGCTACTGCTCTGAGAAAACATTTTCCCACATTGTTCACACCAGAACGGCTTCTCTCCAGTGTGAACACGTTGGTGGGCCTTTAAGTGAGATAACCGTGAGAAAGCTGCCCCACATTGTTCACAGCTGTACGGTTTATCTCCAGTGTGAATGCGTTGGTGGACTTTAAGGTGTCCACTCTTAGAAAAAGTTTTCCCACATTGTTCACACGAGAATGGCTTCTCTCCAGTGTGAATGCGTTGGTGGGATTTTAGGGAACTTTGAATGGTGAAAGCTGCCCCGCATTGTTCACAGCTGTACGGTTTATCTCCAGTGTGAATGAGTTTGTGGGCTTTAAGGGTACCACTCTGAGAAAAAGTTTTCCCACATAGTTCACACCGGAACGGTTTCTCTCCAGTGTGAATGAGTTGATGACGTTTGAGCGCACCTAACTGTGTGAAAGCTGCCTCACATTGTTCACAGCTGTACGGTTTATCTCCTGTGTGAATGAGCTGATGACGTTTGAGCGCACCTAACGTTGTTAAAGTTGCCCCGCATTGTTCACAGCTGTACGGTTTATCTCCAGTGTGAATGAGTTGGTGGTCTTTGAGGGCATCACCACGAGAAAAAGTTTTCCCGCATTGTTCACACCAGAACGGCTTCTCTCCAGTGTGAATGCGTTGATGGACTTTAAGATTACCTAACTGTGTGAATGCTGCCTCGCATTGGTCACAGCTGTACGGTTTATTGCCAGTGTGAATGAGTTGATGACGTTTGAGCACACCTAACTGTGTGAAAGCTGCCCCGCATTGTTCACAGCTGTATGGCTTATTTCCAGTGTGAACTCTCTGATGAATCTTTAAATTTCTAGATGTTGTGAAGGACTTGCCACAGTCCTGACAGCTGTGATGTCCGAGTCCCCCTCTTCTCCGTTTCTATAGAAAGAGACAGAAAATTAGATGCAATGGTGGAGCGATACACATGCAAACATACTTACATATGCTAAGATGTTTACTAGGACGGTCAAACGATTATTATTTTTTACATCGTGATCACTGAATTTCTATAGTTAATTGTGATTAATTACATGTTTTATCACAAAATTCTATTATTTTGCATTTCAAAACTGTTTTTAAGTCCATATTAACAATGGAAAGCAATTATTACCAGTGGATCTTGATTGGGAATCAAATTAATGCAAAGAAAGTTACTTTATGAACTTGATTTTAAGATTTGTAATTATTTATTTACTGTAAACAAAAGAAAATGTGTGAATCTCATTACTGCCCAATTCCTCCAAGTACCTAACTAAAAACTAAAAATCCCTCTCCTTACCAGTAGGGTTGGGTATTGTTTCGTTCCCCCCCCGATACCGGTGCTAAAGCAATAATTTTAAAAACTGTAACTATAAATAAATAAAGTTATAAAAAAAGAAGGGTAGTAAACAACAGTCGGCGACTTGTTTATTGCTAAGGTCATGGTCAAAATTAAAGATTTAATAATAATAATAATAATAATAATAATTATAACTTATAACAATAACTTATTTCACCAGTAAATAGCTGTTGAACGACATAGACAAGCACCAGATGGGAAAAGAGTATTTTACAAAAACTATGAATGCACCACGAGGCTACCTGTTTTAAGTGAACACACCGTCTGTGTTGTTTAATTCCGACAACGGCAGCTGCTGCGCTGAAGACAGACTGTTACGTCCCGCTGTTACGTCCTCTACAGTGACATACAGTCACACTTTACACCGTTTGTTAGCCGTCAGCATTATAACCGTGTTTATTCCAGCTGCTAGCTAAAGGTAGGCTAACGTTACCTGCTGTCAGGTGTAGTGTAAAGTCAGGCACCGAAACGAGGCTCTCGTTACTACCATTTACGTTGGCACCGGTGTCCTATTGGCACTGCGTTTCGGTACCCGACCCTACTTACCAGAGTCAATATAGTGGGCAGAAACTTCTGAATCATTTTGATTACTCACGGATGTCCAGTGATCACTGGTTAATGAGACAGCATTTGCACTTTCCCCCTCGACAGCAATGTATAAGAGTAGTACTTCTTTAAGACCCAAGTCTTCTACCATGCTGACAGGTCTGCAGTTAGTTGCCACCCATTTTGCAAGAGCTGTAGTAATTTTTTTGGATTTGGTTTCATCAACAGGTCGGCAAGTAGTACTCTCTAAAATACTGCTTTACCTGAGCCCACTAGCATCAACCTGAGTCATGTTAACTGTACTACTATGCTTAGCTCGTAGGTGGTAGCTCCAGCTTGACGTGCTTCAGTGATATTTTAATTTCGGTTTTACACAATGTGCAGATGGCTTTCGACTCGTCTACGAGCCGTTTGGGAGTTTTGGAAAATAAAAAGCGCCATTCAGAATTGTGTTTCTCTATCCATCTCTATCGCGCTCGCCATCCGCTCAAAACGTAACGTTAGCCTACTACTCTTTGGCTGGCTCGCAAGCCCAAACAAGTGTGTGTGGCGTGCCTGTTCTGTTTCCGGTCTAGCTAGATCCGGTGTGGTGGTGTAGTTTTTCTAACGTTACTAGTTGTTCCAACAGCATGTGAAAAAAATGACAAAGTTTGCTAGACCAAAAAGAACGTTAATCTCGCGATAAAAAAAATTGACGCCGTTATAATGGGTTTGCGTTAACGGTGTTAACGCGTTGAACTGACATCTCTGGTTCCAGTTCTTACCGGACCCCCTACAGCCGGCCGGTGCTTCAGCAGCCAGCTTTCAATAGTTTTTACAAGCCTATTGCCTATATTTTTGTAATATAATAAACACTGTTACACTTTTTGAAACTATATCAGCTTGTGTAGGCCTATCAGTGCTTTCTGAACATATTGAACACACTTTTAAAAATACCGCGATAATACCGAAAACCGTGATAATTTTGGTCACTATAACCGTGAGGTTAAATTTTCATACCGTTCCATCTCTAGTCCCTATCAAATACACCAATAAATATAATAAAATACATGCCGGGAGGGGCGAGGGCCCGTTCATCGCTGCTTGCAGCTTTCATTTTAAATGTGAGTTTCTTGATACCAAGCATTTCTTTGCTCAGTGTCTGAGTGTATTAACTTCATTGAATTGTGGTGAGTAAACACATGATATATTTTACATTTTGATCATATATGCGAAGATGGAATTCATTTATTTCAAAACCGTATAAATAAATATAAATATAGTAAAAACTCTCCATTTTTAACATGGAGATTGTCGTGGTCATTCTGAACAAGAATGAATTGGAAATATCAGCAAACCTACAGTAAAAACTCATGATACTTAGCATGGGGATAATAAAGTAGTAATACAGTACAATGCTTATTACATGCATTTTGGCCGGCTTCAGCCCCCGTACCGCAAGCTTACAATTACAATATTGTTATTAATATATTACCATTGCACTGAACTGCCTTGCACTATATTTATATTTAAATCTTAAATCTCAGACCATACTGATATTGCACTATTCCTTCCCGGTTCTCTACCGTGGTGAAGTTAGTTTGATGTTGGATAATCAACAGATATTCATTTCGGGTTCATCAGCAGTTCCTGCTGTGCTTTCACTCAGTCTTGGCAGAAAACAACAGGACATCATTTGCTTGGTTTTTACCTAGGGACCGTCAAATTACGTTCTGAACTTTTATTTTAAACACCCAAGACCATTGCAGAAATGTTCTGCAATGTGGTACAAATAAGACACACCTCACTAAAAATTCATATTTTGCACCTACTATTTAATGTAATTGTTTTTTTAAAGAATCCCATTCATTTATTATGGAAAATGACCTTTCTGCAATATGGTACAAATAAGACACACCACCTTGCCAGTGCCCTTTCCTGTGCTGTTGGGCGACTTGACAGGCTGGTAAGAAGAGCTGGAGTTGGCATGGAGCTAGAGTGCATCACATCAACAGCAGAGAAAAATACACTGAACATGATGCTGGCAATCCTTGATAATGACGGTCACCCACTACACAACACATTTAACAAACAGAACTGTCACGTTAATCAGACAGACTAAGAATGTGCTTTGTCTCCTTGGCCATTCAGCTTTACAACATGTCACAGAAGGGGAGGATAGATTTGGACTTTTCAGCATGAGTATAATTTCTGGCCCCACCACCACATCACTTTGCCTTCTCTCTGATGTCCCATATATGTCTGACTGCTTTTACAGACTATATTAACCACTCTCCACAGCCTGGACTGTGATCCTTACATTACCTCTATTGACATTTGCAATCTGTACCTATTTTGCTTCATTTAAACTGTTGCTCTAGTTTCTTAAATTACATTATCTTCTTAAGCCATTCTCTGTTTACACAATGTCCATACTTCTCGATAAATTCTATTTAACAACAGTGACAGCTTTGCACTGATTATATCCCTACACTGTTTACTTTTTGTACTTTTACACTACCACTACTACACACAATCTACCATAGCACCTTATCATGGTCAATGTATCAAAGGGCCAGTACGTAATAGGCCTCTGTAATCACTTCACATGCTCTTTACTTCCTACTTTTCTGTGTATGATTCTTGATTGATATGTGTGTGAGATATGTGTGCATGTGTGTGTATGTATGTATGTATGTATATGCTGCTGGATGCCTAAAATAGGGGAGTGACAGATCATAATAAAAATCAATGGTTCATTAAAGCTGAGAGCAGCGTTGGCCAGGTCCTTGCTCCTCTATGCATGTCGGTGTTACTGGAGGACAGCGGTCCTTGTGACCGTGCATCACTCAGACACTGAAAATCGTCACCAATGAAAAGGGAACTCCCCGCTGAGTTCAACGATACCTCACACAAGACTCTACGTCATACAGTTCATTAGATGTGACAGGGGGCGTGGCCAAAGCTTAGGGGGCGGGCCAAACCTTTACCAAATAAAAAGGAACTCTCTGCTGAGTTCAATGACACCTCAAATAAGACTCTACCTTAAAACGGTTCAAAAGCTATAAGAGGGGGCGTGGCCTGAGTAAGTGGGCGTGGTTAAAGTAGAGGGGGCGGCTCAGTATCACATGTCGACCACACATTATATGCGTAAATCGGATGATGTTTGTCATATAAGGCGCATTTCCTGTTGCCAGCGGGGGGCGCTGTGACCAAAAGTCAATATTGACCTGTAGGTGTCCTCAGACCTGGACTCTTGTCAAACATGAGTAAGTTCCCAGACCCTGGCTGGCTTGTCAGGCTAAGACAGGCTATCACCCGATGCGGGATAGGATATAATATCTTACAAACTTTACAAGATCAACTTAAATACATAAAACAAATGGACATTATATTCTTTATTTGTAAAAGGAGAATTCAGGTCAATTTTGACGTTAATCTTAATCGCTATAAATATGCGTGCACTTTCGATTGAAACCCCCCCGACCTGAATCGGTGCAGGCAACACGGAGAAGCTGCAGCTACGTGTATGATCTTCCACTGAGCTAAAACGGCAGTTGTCGGGGCAGGTTTTAAACGTGTTTTCAGCCTCTAAACATGCTGGAGATGTCATTCCAAGTGCCGACCCATGTGCAGTGATTCCTCCTGAGGGAACACAGAGAGTCTGACTGCATGAGATGTGACAGAAAGGCAGAAAAGTCGGGTTAATCCAGCCAGCACATACCTCTGTTTAGTTCCTGTTTTCTGGTGAAGTCCACAATAGTCGATTGTCGAACTCATACAATCCAATATTCCAAAAGGTATTTGCCGTGTTTATGTCCATACTAATGAGAGCCAGTCTGTAACCTGACACCACAGCTTGCATGCATCGGTAACTATAGCAACGGTGGAGACTCCCAGACTGTGAGCTGAGAGAGACGAAGACGGAGCTTTGGGATAATAACGAGATTGTGTCAGTGTTGGTAGAATGTGAGCGGTCTGAGAGACCTCCAGCTCACAGCGAGGTGTCTGAGCAGGACCGGCCCAGCGACGAGCTAGCGGCCGGGGCAGGCGCCTGCTGGCCGTCGCCTCACTTCATGGAGCTCCTCAACTCCAAAAACTTTGAAGCAAATTGTCAATTCGGCATCAATTTTCACAAGACTGCCGATATTCGAAATCTAGAGTTAATTTCTCGCCTAAAACGTTGTCAGAAGTGAAATTAATGATGAATGAGATGGTGAAAATTGTTAAAAATGTCCGGTTGTTGGTTGTGCTCTATCTGCAAGCTCAGAGTTGGCAGTGGGCGGGACTTATAAGTTCGACCAATCAAGTCCACCTAGGAAAAGGGAGAAGGGAAAGACCCTGCTCTGAAGTAGGAGCTAAAAGAGTACGCTACTGCGGCCAGAGGAACTTAAAAATCCCCAAATTTTTCCTGTCGGAACACGACGAAAAGAGTGTTCTAGGACCGTTTAGTTCTAAGAACTGCAGATATCCCTCCGGTCGGAAAGCCCCTCATGTCACAAGACGTTGTGGAGAGAAGGGCACCAACAGAGGAGCCGGCAGAGGCTGCTGCTTCAAGGCCACGCCGAGCGGGACAGGGTGGTGCTCCTGTGTATCGCAGTGACCACCGAGGAAGAAAGCCTGTGCTGTAAGGAATGGGATCTCATACAGCCTGGTCTGGATGGTCCCCAGACATAGGCGTCGATTTCGGTGGGGACGTGTACCTACCACATTTCGTCATGAGTCATTTTGGACCCACCACTTTTTTGAAAACCTCGAGCTCAATTTAGATTAAAAAAAAAAAGTCCATAACACAGAATTCTTGAGCGACAGATGCCCACAAATCCACAACAATCTCTATCCCCCCGCCATATCTTGTAATGAACACTTAAGCCTGTCAAAAGAACTAAACCAAAATCCAACGATTATAGAAGTTATCTCACATTAGCGTTGTCTTCTTCATTGGCGCCTATGGCGAGGAAAAAGCTTGTAAACGATGATCAATGATCACCACATTTCTCTCTCATATTGCTCCTCATAACCACTGGAAACTGTCAAAAAATCGAACCAGAAATGTGGTGATGATTGGTCGTTGTTTAGGTATATTAAACCATGTTAAGCTCTCTCACGTTAGGACTTATAAAGCCCATGAGAACCGTGGGGAGTCAACCCACAGCCGCTCCGCTGCCCTGCTGACAATGTGAATTAGAAATGTTTGTCAGATAACATCCATAATAATTGGGTTAGATTTTTTTTTCAGTTTTCAGTGGTTATGAGGAGCAATATGAGAGAGAAATTTGGTAATCATTGATCATCGTTTACGTACATTAAACCAGGTTTTAAAGACAGCGTCTTTCAAAACATGACCTGCACGAAAGAGAGAAAATTAATAAATGCGTCATTGTACCCAGCACTTCTGGAAATGTACATCTGAATGCGTCTCTGTCCCAAACCAAACTGACGCCCACGTCCCCAGATAACGGACATGGTCTCGCCCATACAGAGAGGGTTCCCATCTGATCTATAAGGATGTTCTGGGGGACGGTTTTTTGTCCTGAAAGTAAATTGGAAGAAGCGGTCTAAACCGGACGGACCTGATGGCCAGCTGTCTGACTGAGTACAACAGGCTTTCATGACTCGGTCCTAGCTTAGGTACATTTGCTGTTTGTTGTAAATAGATGCGCCATTTTGTTAGTGAAATAAGCAAAGCCCCCCCAGCCAACGCAGACTTGTGGCCTACCAGGTGACTCTGGAGTGGGTTCTGAGAGGAGAGCTCCTTGGCCGTGGCACCCCACTGAAGTTACACAGAGCCATTCAAAGAGCCAGAGGACATTTCTGAGTCTAATTCTGTGATTTCTAGTATTACTTCGTATTGTCATTACTAGGAATTAAAAAAACTATTGCACAGTTCTATTAGGAAAAAGTAAGAACATGTATATTGTACAAGTAAAGTTGTTTGGAAGGGAAGTTTGGGGTCCCCTGCTGGAGCTGCTCCCCCCGCGACCCGATACCGGATAAGCAGACGAAGATGGATGGATACAAGCAAAGTTGAATAACTGTAAGAATATGCATCTTGCACAGTAATTTTCACTATTACTTTTTGCACTTTACATCCCACTCCATGTGTACTTGTCTTGATATTATGTTTTATTTGTATATTTGTATATTATTTTGATATGTGCCTATATGTATACTGTTGTCTCTATTGTACAGTATGTTATTAATAGGGGTCTATTTGTTGAATGCATAGAGAGGTAACACCTACCAACGTCTAATTCCTTGTGTATGTACGTATACTTGGCCAATAAATCTGATTCTGATTGCACAGTATATATATATATATATATATATATATATATATATATATATATTGCTAACACCTGTCTGTTATCAGTGGTATTATCATTACTAGGAATAAGCAACTACACAGTTCTATTAGGAAATAGTAAGAATAAGTAAATTGTACAGTTCTATAATATATTGCTAACACCTGCTGTTATCAGTGGTTTTATAATATAATATAACAGTAGCCTACACATTATGTTTGTGCTTTTGTTGACTGCCAACACGGTCATCTCTCTCACGTAGAGTTTGCCCACCACTGGAACATCTGGCTGAGGAGGGGCAGACGCTGAGATCTTCCAGCCACCACTGGAACATCTGGCTGCAGAGGGGCAGACGCTGAGATCTTCCAGCCACCACTGGAACATCTGGCTGCAGAGGGGCAGACGCTGAGATCTTCCAGCCACCACTGGAACATCTGGCTGCAGAGGGGCAGACGCTGAGATCTTCCAGCCACCACTGGAACATCTGGCTGCAGAGGGGCAGACGCTGGGATCTTCCAGCCACCACTGGAACATCTGGCTGCGGAGGGGCAGACGCTGAGATCTTCCAGCCACCACTGGAACATCTGGCTGCAGAGGGGCAGACGCTGAGATCTTCCAGCCACCACTGGAACATCTGGCTGCAGAGGGGCAGACGCTGAGATCTTCCAGCCACCACTGGAACATCTGGCTGCGAAGGGGCAGACGCTGAGATCTTCCAGCCACCACTGGAACATCTGGCTGCAGAGGGGCAGACGCTGAGATCTTCCAGCCACCACTGGAACATCTGGCTGCGAAGGGGCAGACGCTGAGATCTTCCAGCCACCACTGGAACATCTGGCTGCGAAGGGGCAGACGCTGAGAGCAACCAGCCACCACTGGAACATCTGGCTGCGGAGGGGCAGACGCTGAGAGCTCAAGCTCAAATATCTCTTCATCTGGTTGCCGCAATTTGGAAAGGCACAAACTCAAACCATTTTCTCATATTCCTCCTGATCTAACTCCAAGCCCCGTCTCTCTCTCTCTCAGCTCACAGTCTGGGAGTCTCCACCGTTGCTATAGTTACCGATGCACATGCTCAATAGCTCTTGAACTGCTGCTGCTGGCTGAGCTGTGGTGTCAGGTTACAGCCTGGCTCTCAGTAGTATGGACATAACCACCAACCAAGCAGTCTCTCTGTTCAACACTCAGAAATAGCCCCCCCCCCCCCCCCCCCCCCCCCCACACACCTACACTGAACAAAGTCCATCAACACTGCTCATCTACCTCATGTTTATTTATATCTTACAATTACAATATTGTTATTAATATATCACCATTCCACTGAACTGCCTTGCACTATATTTATATTTAAATCTTAAATCTCAGACTATACTGATATTGCACTATTCCTTCCCTCTATTCAATTGTTATTGTATATTTCTTGTATATTTTTAAATTATATTGTAATACTGTATACTTACAGTATTTTTTATATTTTTTACTGTCCTGTTTTTATTCTTTATATTTTCAGTGAGTACTTTGAAAGTCATATTCCTCATTTGTTTAACAAACCTGGCCAATAAAGCTGATTCTGAGATAGTGTTAACTAACGTTAACTTTGGTATTTATTAGTCAAGCATTGTCATAACTCTCTTCATAGCGCTGTGTTCACAAAGCAGTACAACGGTTTAACTTCCTATACGTTCTTCACAATAAAAGCTCCTGGTGACTTTGTTACATGCATGCTTTTATTTTGAAGAGGACACAAGAGGAAATGTTGCTCTTCATCAGCAGTAACTTAACAAGACTCCTATAAACGGAGCCGAGATGTAAACCAGAGCAGATATCAACTAGAAACTAAAGTAACCCCAGAGATTCAGTTAGAAGCTCCAACCGGACTGAGAGCTGAACACACCGAGACTTTTCAAATCCTCTTTTTCCGCCTATGGCCCCTTTTCCCTCAGAGAGAAGCATGTGTGCTAATGCCCACAGAGCCCCATGTTGTTTCCATGAGAGTCGGCCATCTTGTGTCTGTAGTGTGCTTGTTGTGTCCTAACACTGACCTGAACACCGCTGCTATCAGAGGCCGAGCCTTCTGCTGCTCTTCTGGGGACCTTGTTGCTCCGCTGCTCCGGCTTCTGCTGCTCCTCCTCCATTCCTCTGGTCCTGGTCCTGGTCTCGGAGACCCAGCAGCTCTCCTCTGGTCCTGGTCCTGGTCTCGGAGATCCAGCAGCTCTCCACTGGGACTGCTGACTCACTCCGAGTAGACTGACATGGCTGCAGCCTGGAGCCTTTTCAAAATAAAAGCTCGCGTCTGAGCTTCTACTTTTCAAAGTAAAAGCTCGCGTCTGGTCCGCTATGTCTCCTTCCTACTTTGGTGTTTTGGGTGTTTTTGAACTAAAAAGTAACAACAATCATACAGATGAATAAATACTTAAAAAAGATCTGTCTATAAGATACAAAATGCTTACACTTATATTTGGTGTTTTGGGTGTTTTTAACTAAAGAGTAAGATATATGCAGACTATCATGCTAATGAATGGAATACATAATACTCTGTGTGTGTGTGTGTGTGTGTGTGTGTGTGTGTGTGTGTGTGTCTCTCTCTCTGTGTGTGTGTGTGTGTGTGTGTGTGTGTGTCTGTCTCTCTGTGTGTGTGTGTGTGTGTGTGTGTGTGAGAGTGTGTGTGTGTGTGTGTGTGTCTCTGTGTGTGTGTGTGTGTGTGTGTGTGTGTGTGTCTGTCTCTGTCTGTGTGTGTGTGTGTGTGTGTGTGTGTGTGTGTGTGTGTGTGTGTGTGTGTGTGTGTGTGTGTGTGTAACATTATTACTAACACAGAGGGGGGCTGTCCGTGGTGCTGAAATGGAGCATTAAGGGGAGACACCCCAGGTGAATAGGAACAAAAACGTAACTAATAGATATCAACATCAAACTTCCCCAGTTGATTACTGACATTAAGACTACGTTTTTGTATTACATGTTTTTAGAATATTTATGTTTAAATATGCAAATTAGGTATGAGCTAATTAAATATGGGCTAATTTGCATATATTTCCAGAAAATAAATCTGAACATTGGATAAAGCCAGATTCAAAATTCGTGTTTCATTTTGTTGACATATTAGAGTCACATGTTGTTACAGAGGGGATTTTTGATATCTCTTTTTATCACTCCAGTAATCTGAAAATACTGTCAACAGCTATGAAAAATCTATTTTCGCCCCGTTTGTAGGTATAAAATGTTGTATAAATCAGACTCTGAATGATATAGGAATACAAGTGGAAAGTTTGGTGAAGTGGAGATGTCTGGCTCCGAGTAGGAGAAAAAACCCATTTTGAGAAAGCAGCCTTTAAAGATTTGTATTGTAAAACTTCATACTTCTTTAGTGGAAACAACTATTTACAGACACAATATCTTATCAAATCAATAGCAACAACAATACACACCACCTAAATCCCATCAAAACGTATAACACAGTATTTATGGCCTTCAACTGAACAGAACCAGTAAAAAACAGTGTACACATGTAGAACTGCTACCATAGCCTAGTTTCCACCTACAGCCTAATCTGCTTCATATGTAGGCCCCTCATCCAGTTCCTCCTGATGCCTTTTCACTTTTTTAGCTGTGCTCAGACTCTTGTGCCTATGTTTTGCACTGGCAGTTGTGACGGCCTCAGCTTTCGAGATCCTGAGCATATCAGTTTCTCTCATTGCATTGACCGTCACAGCAGCAAGCATGGCCATCTCTACCTTCAATGAAGGTGGAGATGGCCATGCTTGCTGCTGCCTCCAGCTTACTTTTCCCCACAAAGACCGTTTTTGGACACAACGCCCATACAACAGAACTCATTTGCATTTGGAGTGCCTCCATGCCTCATTCGCTGCAGCAGGCTTTCGCTACACATGCGGTGGTACACTGGGATACGCTTCTTCCCAACCTCTCAGGCTAGAAAGTTTCCTGCATGGTGTTTATGGCTACCAGCTGTTTCTCCATTTTCCTCTGCTTTCCTATACCAACACCAGGAGGGATTGCACCTGGTGTGCAAGGGGCTGTCATCAATGGACATAGAGTGGAGGAGACCTGCCCAGATTGCTGCCTTCATGTGAACCCTGGTTATTAAGAATTGCCCCCCTGTAATAATTTTGCAACGTTTTGCATTTATTGGCAGTCAGTTTCCCCACACCTTTCCCTTCTAATTTACGGGGGCTGTCGGAGCATTATTACTACAACACAGGAGGAGGAGGAGGAGGAGGAGGACGTCTCTCTGACCTCATCTGGACGGGACTTTAACAGCTGAGCAGCCTGACAGGTAACATCACACACCTTTGATGAAGAAACTCTGCTGTCGCTCCTCATATTTGGGGGATTCATAATATACGTCAACACTGGTGTTTACTGTTTGTAGATCTGAATATTCACTAATTCATTTACTAATTATTGTGTGACTTGCGACTTTTTCTCCAAGTGAGCCTTGATATGTTCAGTGAAGTCAGATTTCATCAACAGGAAACAAGTTAGAGATTAGATTTGAATCACTTCACTTCTGAGAAATGAGGGCGTGTCTTTCTGCTCCGACAGCCTGAATACTTTTTACTCTCTGGGTCCTATTTTAATGATCTCATCGCACGGCGTGAAGCGCCTGGTGCAGGTGTGTTTAGGGCGTGTCCAAATCCACTTTTGTTAGTTTGACGGCAGTAAAAAGTGTCCGTGTGCTGGGCGCATGGTTCTAAAGGGTTGTACTTAGTGTCTTCATTAATCAGAGGTGTGTTCTGGACCTAACATGCAATCAACCAATCAGAGATCATCTCCCATTCCCTTTAAAAGCCAGGCGCGTTTGGACCTTGGAGCATTGCTGTTATGATTATGACTGAGGTGCCTTTGAGCAAGGCCCTTAACCCCAACAACTCAAGTGGAGCTGCTCAGTGGCCAGCAGATCAGACCGTGAATGAACTGGGCAGCTTCCAGTATGAATGTGATCAGATCAGACTGTGGTGGTACTGGGCAGCTTCCAGTATGAATGTGATCAGATCAGACTGTGGTGGTACTGGGCAGCTTCCAGGTATGAATGTGATCAGATCAGACTGTGGTGGTACTGGGCAGCTTCCAGTATGAATGTGATCAGATCAGACTGTGGTGGTACTGGGCAGCTTCCAGGTATGAATGTGATCAGATCAGACTGTGGTAGTACTGGGCAGCTTCCAAGTATGAATGTGATCAGATCAGACTGTGGTTGAACTGGGCAGCTTCCAGTATGAATGTGATCAGATCAGACTGTGGTTGAACTGGGCAGCTTCCAGGTATGAATGTGTAACTGTGTGAATGTGATCAGGGCGTTCCTGCAGAAGAGAGGCTGCCTCTCAGTGAACCTTCCCTGAATAAATAAAGGTTAAAAAAAAAAAATGGAGGATTTGCACCGTAATATTTAGGGCCCGAGCGCCGAAGGCCCTATTGCAACTGAAGGAATTATTATTACGTCAAATTAATTGGCTTTTTGAGGGGCTTAACATATTCAAAAACTCACCAAATTTGGCGGTAGCATCAAGTCTGGGGAACATTTACGTATTTTAAGGGTTTCGGGAATAGGGGCACAAAAATGGCTCGCTAGCGCCCCCTACAATATTAAAAAAATGGAGCCCCTGCAGTACGTTTAACGTAGACTCACGAAACTTGGTCGACATATGGAACATGTCTCATTGGAGCCACACCCTAAACCCAACAGGAAGTCCACCATTTTGATTTCAAAGTTCAAAATTAGTGCGATTTTGGCCATTTCCACATGTCGTACTTTAACGAACTCCTCCTAGAGATTTCGTCATAGGGCGTGGCCGTGGCGGGGCGGCCATTTTGTGCGTTTCGCCATCGAAACAGGAAGTGGTTGTAACTTGAGTGTACATTGTTCAATCTGGCCCAAACCCTCCTAGAGATTTCATCCGGTCGACTTCAAATTTGGTCCGTACTATCTTAAGACGTTACAGATGAAAAGTTATTAAAAGAAATGCACACGGTATAGAGGACCAACTTCCTGTAGGGGGCCATTGAATCAGGAAGTGGGTGTAACTTGAGAGTACATTGACCAATTGGCTCGAAACTTTTCAGGATTCATAAGAGTCCAGAGGATATCTACAGGCCCATATTGGCTCAAAGGTATAGCGCCCCCCTAGTGGCAACAGGAAGTAGGCCTAAAAGTCAAGGTGCTATACTTTAACGATCTTCTCCTAGAGATTTCATCCGATCGACTTCAAATTTGTTTTGTAACATCTCAAGACCTTAACGATGAAAAGTTATTAAAAGCTTGAGTTTTCGTCAAGCGGTGTGGGTGTGGCGTGGCGGCCATTTTGAGAATGTATCGATGAAGTTGTTGTAACTTTAGTGTACATTGTCATATCTGCTTGAAATGTACCATGATCAACAAGAGTCCAGTCCTGAGGACATCTACAGGCCAAAATTGACTTTTGGTCATAACGCCCCCCTGCTGGCAACAGGAAATCAGCCTTATATGACAAACATCTGGTTTACATGAAAATTAGAATGTGTGGTCTATACATACACATACATGTGATACTGAGATGGCCCCTATACTTTAACCACACCCATGTACTCAGACCACGCCCCCTTTTATGGCTTTTGAACCGTTTAAGGTAGTCTTGTGTGAGGTATCATTGAACTCAGCGGAGTTCCTTTGTCATTGGTCATGCCCGCCCCCTATGCTTAAGCCACGCTCCCTTCCGTAACTTATGACCCATTTGATGTACACTATTAATAATAATTTATTTGATATAGCACCTTTTACAGACAGTTACAAAGTGCTTCACACAATAGACATTTGTTAAAATACAGTATGATCAAAAACAGAAAATAAAAAAGCAAAAACAAATACAATACCAATGAAGATTAAAAAACCTAAAAACCCCAAATTACAAACAAGAGACAAAAGTGAGTTGAAACAAGTGTGTCTTCAGCTGCTTTCGAAAAGCGTCAACCGAGACTGCAGAATGTAATGTAATAGGAAGGGCGTCCCACAGAGTCGGAGCTACCACTTCAAAGGAACGGTCACCTTTAGTTTTCAAACTAGTTCGTGGGACCACCAGTAGTCCCTGGTTAGAAGACCTGAGTGACCTGTTAGTAGTGTACGGATGGAGCAGGTCCGAGATACCTGACCATGCAATGCTTTATATGTAAGAACAAGAACTTTAAATTGGATCCTGAACTTGATCAGAAGTCCATGTAAGATTGATAAAACAGGAGTGATGTGCGACGTCCTGCTGGACCTGGTCAACAGCCTTGCAGCAGAGTTCTGGACCAGTTGTAAACGGTCCTGGGATGCCTTGCTGAGACAAGTGAAAACAAAGTTGCAGTAATCAAGCCGGGATGATATAAATCCATGAATGATCATCTCAACTTCACATTGCGAAACCACAGCTCTAAGTTTAGCAATGTTTCTCAGTTGAAAGAAACATGTTCGGGTTAGTGATTTGATATGTTGGTCAAGAAACATATTATCATCAAATATAACCCCAAGATTTCGGAGTTTTGGCCTGTACCGCTGAAGAAAGGGACCCCAAAAGCTGAAAAACCTTGGAGGCTGTAGTATCCGGAGCAACAATAAGGACTTCGGTCTTATCTTCATTAAGCTGCCAGAAATTGTTTGCCATCCAGTCCTTAATGGAAGACAAACATTTGAGCGGTACTGACACTTTGTTAGTCTCTTCCGGATTAAAAGAAACATACAGCTGGAGGTCATCAGCATAGAAATGATAATGGATATCTCCAAATTGCCTAATTATGTGGCCTAGGGGAAGCATATACAATGTAAATAAAATTGGACCTAACACAGAGCCCTGCGGCACCCCACAAGAAAGGGCAGCAGTTTCAGAGAAATAGGGACCAAATGACACAGAAAAACTTCTATCTGAAAGATAAGAGGAGAACCAGTCCAAGGCCCTCTCAGAGATACCAACCCAGTGCTTAAGTCTTTCAAGCAAGATGGCGTGATCCACACTATACACAGTCGTTCAGCCCTCCGACACATACGTCGAAAACAGCGAGTGGAGTCATTGAACCATGGGGATGAGTTGACAGAGGGAACAAGTCGCATTTTACTTGGAGCCACTTTATCCAAAACTGATGAGCAATATATGTTGAAGGAGTGGACCAGACAATAAATGTCAGCATTAGAAGACAACACTGCACTTTGGTCAAAAGCTGCAGAAAACCTTTCAGCTGAGAAGAACAAGGCCCGCGGGCCAAATCCGGCCCCTTGCAGATTTAGATCCCGCCCGTATATCAATTTGGTTTCACAATAAATTTTGGCCCACCTAGTTGTGCGCCAAACCAAAAACATAGCAAAGTGTTTCTTAAACTGCAATTACCTGATATTTAAAGCAGAATATGGCAGATTTGCCGACTCCGAGACTCAGAAATTCCCCCAGAAGCAGACAATTTTCATATTCAGGCTGTGAAACAAAAATGTAATCATTGTTTTGCTTGATTTGCTAAATTCTATGATGGCTTTTGATGACTTTTGTAGGCCTTCCTGTCAACAAAAATGCAACAAAAACAACAAAAATGAGGAAAAAAGCTACCAAAATGTTTTTAAAAAAAGTGACATGCAGTAACAAAAGCACATCACTAAACTCTCCATGTCTGGCCCTCTGTGTGATTCTCTTTCTCCAGTGTGGCCCTCTGGGAAAATGAGTTTGACCCCCCCTGTGCTAACACATGCTAACGGAGAAAGGCATAAAGGTCAAAGTGAAGTATGTCATAAAGAGCCATAAAAAGTGCATAAAGTCAAACAATTAATTAATTGTCTAAAAGTCACAACAAGTCATAGTATAGTTTGTTAAAAAAAAGTATTTATTCATAGTTTGCGGGGTAATATCAAGTGTTCAGAATACAGTGAGTCTACATTACTACTCTTCAAATGATCACTCACGTATGAACCAACATGACCAGCTTCAACAATATATAAAAAAACCCAACTCACAATATTCAACAAAACACATGAATACATGACATGATACAGTAAAATATAAATGACAAAAGTCATATATCCAAAACCAATTCCATCTCTTGATGTATATTGTTAACATTCAGTTACACGACACAAGATAAAAATGTTTTTAATAAATCAGGTAAAATATGATCACCTTAATCAGTGACCAGAAAGAGGATATTAGGATAAAAGGAGACTAAAACTGGGAAATAATTTTCTTCTACAAGCTTCAACCATGAATATCTCATAATCTGATTCCTTGGAGAACAACTGTTATGTTACACTCATCGTGTTTTTCACTGCACTGATTTTCACTTGTCATCTTTACATGCTCTTTTTTACCCAATGTTATGTGCTCTGACAGATTCCCCACTTTGTTCTTCTTCCATATTTATCAAGCAGGTTAGTGCCTGCAGTGGTCCTGGACCTCGGCTACTTCGGGCTCTGACTGCTCTCTTCTGTTATCTGGGTAGTAAACAGCGTCTTGACTCACAGTATTTGTTCCCTCTCTCCACTCTAACAGCAGCTTGGCTTTAGAACATGTTCAAGAGGAGGCAGTGTGAATGAGTTGGTGTTTTATAAGGCTATGACTCTGAGAAAAAGTTTTCCCACATTGCTCACACCAGAACGGCTTCTGTCCAGTGTGAATGAGTTGGTGTCTTTTAAGGGTACCACTCTGAGAAAAAGTTTTCCCACATTGTTCACAGCTGTACGGTTTCTCTCCAGTGTGACTGAGTTGGTGGGTTTTAAGGTTACCCCTCTCAGAAAAAGTTTTCCCACATAGTTCACACGAGAACGGCTTCTCTCCAGTGTGAACACGTCGGTGGGATTTTAAGCTACTGGAATGTGTGAATGCTGCCCCACATTGGTCACAGCTGTATGATTTCTCTCCAGTGTGAATGAGTTGGTGTCTTTTAAGGGTACCACTCTGAGAAAAAGTTTTCCCACATTGTTCACAGCTGTACGGCTTCTGTCCAGTGTGAATGAGTTGATGGGCTTTAAGATTACTCAACGTTGTGAAAGCTGCCCCACATTGTTCACAGCTGTACGGTTTCTCTCCAGTGTGACTGAGTTGGTGGGTTTTAAGGTTACCCATCTGAGAAAAAGTTTTCCCACATAGTTCACACGAGAACGGCTTCTCTCCAGTGTGAACACGTCGGTGGGATTTTAAGCTACTGGAATGTGTGAATGCTGCCCCACATTGGTCACAGCTGTATGATTTCTCTCCAGTGTGAATGTGTTTGTGTCTTGTAAGGCTACCGCCACAAGAAAAAGTTTCCCCGCATTGCTCACACCAGAACGGCTTCTCTCCAGTGTGAACACGTCGGTGGGATTTTAAGCTACTGGAACGTGTGAATGCTGCCCCGCATTGGTCACAGCTGTATGATTTCTCTCCAGTGT
Source organism: Zingel zingel (assembly GCA_023566125.1). Classification (NCBI taxonomy): domain Eukaryota; kingdom Metazoa; phylum Chordata; class Actinopteri; order Perciformes; family Percidae; genus Zingel; species Zingel zingel. The sequence goes on along the minus strand of CM042323.1, from coordinate 37,402,585 downwards.
GAATGAGTTGGTGTCTTTTAAGGGCACCACTCTGAGAAAAAGTTTCCCCGCATTGCTCACAGCTGTATGGTCTCTCTCCAGTGTGAACTCTCTGATGAATCTTTAAACTTCTAGATGTTGTGAAGGACTTGCCACAGTCCTGACAGCTGTGATGTCCGAGTCCGCCTCCTCCTCTCCGTTTCTATAGAAACAGACAGAGAGTTAGATGCAATGGTGGAGCGATACACATGCAAACATACTTACATATGCTAAGATGTTCACATATGGTAACATGCAAATCCATGCTAACACACTTATACATGCCAACATACCGTATGTAAGCACATGCACCTTTACAACTTATTGATATTCTAAAAAAAATCCTATTTAAAAAGACATCAGTTGTAATTATATTTTGTCAATGTATTTTTTGAAAAGAAAAAGTAGAGTTAATCAATATTGCTTAATCTAATATAATTGTGGTGGTGTGTTTCAGAATACAGTTGTAAGAGCCAGGTGTAGTTCTATTATTTTGAAAGGTCATTCAGTCCCTCCAGGATTTCGGCCTTTTTTTGAGATTGTTAAGGCCCAAAATGCCTGATTTCGCGGGAGCTTTTTTGGAAAAAAAATTGCGATGTCTGAAAATGGCTGGTAGATTTAAGATGAAAAAAATAATAATTTATTGAATGAATCAAATTTGAACATGTCTGTCAGTGGCTTGTTGATCTTTACATTGTTAGTTAATTTCCTATCCTGGCCTGGGACACATAAAATGTGAAATCGGATGAAGAATGTGTCATTCACGCATGTAAATGAACTGATGCAGCAACAAAAGGAAATGTTTGTGGTGCTGCTGGAACAACATAACAACGTCAAAGGCTTTGTTAAAATCATTTTGGACTCCACAAACAGCAGACTGGATGTAATGACTAAGGATCTACAGGGCATAAAAACCAGTTTGCAATTTACACAAAAAGATGTGGATGACATTAAAACTGATAGCGCGAAGCAAACTGAACGCTGCAACGCCATGCAGTCAGACATCTTTAAAGTCTGTGACAGTTTACTGGTTGTCACTGACAAAATGGAGTATTTGGAGGGACAATCCAGACGTAACAACCTCGTTGTTGAGGGAATACAGGAGCCACCAGGAGAGACCTGGGCCGAGACGGAGGAGAAAGTGAAAAAAGTATTGTCGGAGAAGCTACAGCTGCAGCGAGAGGTTGAAGTGGAGAGGGCCCACCGTACAGGGAAACCTGGAGGAGACAGAACAAGGCCAATTGTGGTGAAATTTCTGAGGCACAAGGACAGATCTGCCATACTACAACGCACTAAGTTACTGAAAGGATCCAAAATCTTCATCAACGAGGATTTCACGGATACTGTCAGAAGAACAAGGAAGGAGCTGATGCCGGAGTTGAGAGCAGCGAGAGAAAGAGGGGACATTGCTTATCTACGACAAGACAAACTGATCATCCATCCCAGGTCCAGCACACCAAAATAGACAAGAAATATTTAATCTACAACCAGGTATGCTGAATCACTGATCGTATCATGACATTTTTCACAACTCATACAAGTACTGGAGATAATCAACTACTACAGAGGATTGTTGATCTTCACAATCTAGAGCTGAACACATTTCAATACACGGATCATCACTCACAGGACTTGGAAAATGATATTGATCCTGTAAACAACTTTTTCCTCAACACCAACAGCAATTGCTTTTATTACAATATTTAACAGTTCAATAGTTTAGTTAAGACCGAAAAACAATTATCAATAATCCACTTCAACAGCAGAAGCCTATATGCTAACTTTCACAACATTAAACATTATTTAAATCAGTTCAAACAGCCGTTCAATATAAGTGCTATATCGGAAACTTGGATAAACAGTGAAAAGGGCTCCGATTTTGAAATTAAAGGATATGAAATGTGTTGTATTAACAGAGAAAACAAGAATGGGGGTGGTGTGGCCTTGTATGTGGACCAGAAATTCAATTACAAGGTGGTGGAAAAAATGTCAACAGTGGTGGAAGATTTACTCAAATGTGTTACAATAGAAGTTTGTAGGGAAAAAAAGAAAAATGTTATTGTAAGTTGCATCTATAGATCACCAGGGTCTAATATTGATCTATTCAAGGATTGGATGGAGGAAATATTTACAAAAACAAATCAGAAAGTTATGTTCATCTGTGATGATTTTAACATTGAAATAAGCCCAATATGACCCAATATAAAGAGGACTTCATCAGTACAGTGTATAGTCTGGGCTTTTCCCCCCAAATTACCAGACCCAGCAGGATCACTTCCCACAGTGCAACATTAATTGATATTTTTTCAAATGGCATAGATAACAATACAGTGAGTGGACTATTAATAAATGACATCAGTGACCACTTACCAGTTTTCACAGTTTACAACAGTAATATAGTAATATAGTAATATATATATATATATAGTAATATACATCTAAAGAGGACAATTAACCTCTATTCAGACGGGTCAGAACAGAAGAGTCTATGGTTGCACTGAAAGATGATCTGCTTTCACAAGACAAGAAACAAGAAATAATGTCAGGAAAAAGATATTGATGAAGTATATGATGAAGTCCTAAGAATATTTAAATTATTATACGAGAAGAATTGTCTGATAAAAAAATATTGCAGGAAAAAAAATATAGTGATAGACCGTGGATTTCAAAAGGATTACAACATGCCTGTAAAAAATAAATAGATTATTTTATAGAGGATTTATTAAACACAGAACTATAGAAGCAGAACATAAATATAAGAAATATAAAAATAAGCTAATTAACATGAGAACTTATAAGAGAGAATACTATAGTAAACTATTAGATAATAACAAAAATAATATGAAGGGTATATGGAATATACTAAATAGTATTACAGGGCTCCAGACTAACTTTCTTCACTAGGAGCTCAGTGGCCCCCAACTGAACACTTTAGGGGCGCAACCAGAAAATGTAGGGGCACGCACCGTTAATCAACATGCTAACCAAATATTCACATTTCTACTCATTTCCACTGTATTACTAATAAATACTCTGATAATAGATGCAGAAATTACAATGAGCTGTTTCAAATTCAGTGTCACTTTTTTTCGGTTTCGTTACCCAACGGTACCTTTTTTTTGGTACTTTCCCTCTATAATTACAAAACAATTATTTCAGTTGTAAAAATTATTGTCAGACCTATTTATCCTATGTACTTAGAACATGATGTTATCTTATTAATTAAACAACATCCTCCTCCTCCCAAACCGTCCCTACAAACTATTACATTGAATAATTATTCATTTCTTACTCACTGTAACTTTTATTCTTGTATTTGTATATTCATTTTTAACCCGTTTTATTTTCATGACCGTTTTTAATTGCTCTTTAATGTTTCATGTAAAGCACTTTGAGTTGCCTTGTTGCTGAAAGCTGCTGGAGAGATGAAGTTGTCTTGTTGCTGAAAGCTGCTGTAGAGATGAAGTTGCCTTGTTGCTGAAAGCTGCTGTAGAGATGAAGTTGCTGAAAGCTGCTGTAGAGATGAAGTTGCCTTGTTGATGAAAGCTGTTGTAGAGATGAAGTTGCCTTGTTGATGAAAGCTGTTGTAGAGATGAAGTTGCTGAAAGCTGCTGTAGAGATGAAGTTGCCTTGTTGATGAAAGCTGTTGTAGAGATGAAGTTGCCTTGTTGATGAAAGCTGCTGTAGAGATGAAGTTGCTGAAAGCTGCTGTAGAGATGAAGTTGCCTTGTTGATGAAAGCTGCTGTAGAGATGAAGTTGTCTTGTTGATGAAAGCTGCTGTAGAGATGAAGTTGCCTTGTTGATGAAAGCTGTTGTAGAGATGAAGTTGCCTTGTTGCTGAAAGCTGCTGTAGAGATGAAGTTGCCTGTCAGTCAGTCCCCAGGGCACAGAACCACTGTTGTGCTGCTTAGGAAGTGTAACGTCAACAGCACCACGACAGCTTTCGGCTCTCCATTAATATCATATCACAGCAAGCGCTGTCTGCGTGACGTTTTGAAAATCTGTAACCACACTTGAAACCACTTTATCGGCATCTCCGTGACTCACCGTGACTTCAACAGAACTGCAGAGCCGACGGAGTTTTCACCGTCCGCAGCCATGCGTGTGTGTGTCTGTGGGTGTGTGTCTGTGTGTGTGTGTGTGTGTGTGTGTGTGTGTGTGTGTGCGTGTTTGTGTCAGAGCTCCGCTCTCTGTCAGTTTTCAGAGAGGACAGATAAGCTTGATCTTACGCGCTCTCAGGTACCGAAATTTCAACGTTTAACGTGTAAAAAAGGGGACACATTTACTGGTCGCACATGTGTGACTGGATGTAAAATTCAGTCGCACACTCTCAAATTTTGGTCGCAGTCTGGAGCCCTGTATTATAAGAAAGGGCACGAGACAGTCTAACTATCCCCAGGATTTCAGTTGTAATGAAAAGAACATTAATAATATGGAGGACGTGGGCAATAATTTTTATAAATATTTTGCAAATGTTGGACCACATTTAGCTGGAAGAATTCCTATTCCGCAGATAATCGATGACAGATATAATGATCTTATTTAAAGAAATCAATGTTCAATGTTTCTTAAAGCAGTAGAAGAAAAATAAATAATAGACATTGTTAAAAAATGCAAAACTAAAGCACCCCCTGATTGTAATGAAATAGATATCAAGATAGTAAAAAATGTAATTGATGGGATCTCAAAACCATTAACTCATATTTTTAATTCGTCATTCCAAACTGGTAAATGTCCAACTAAAATATAAACAGCAAAAGTCATACCTTTGTACAAAACTGGAGGTGAACTCCACTTCACAAATTACAGTCCGGTCTCTCTACCGCCTCAATTCTCAAACAGTCTAGAAAATGTCTGTCTTCAATGACAGATTGGACTAATTCATCGATAATTACAAATTACTCACTGATAGTCAATATGGACTCAGAAAGAATAGGTCCACATCACTAGCTTTAACCGATCTCATTGAAGAAATCACAAATTCCACAAAAAGAGATATGGAGTTGGGGTATGTATTGATTTGAAAAAAGCATTTGATACAATTAATCATGAAATATTAATTAATTAATTGGAACGGCTCGATTAGGGGGATAGTGTTGAATTGGTTAATCAGTTATTTAAAAGACAGGCAACAATTTGTGAAGTTGGGAGATTATACGTCTGAATGTTTGGACATTGCGTGTGGTGTCCCCCAGGGGTCAGTATTGGGACCGAAACTATTTATCTGAATTACTGAGATTTGTATTATATGCAGACGACACAAACATCTTTGGTTCTGGTCAGAATTACAGCAACTCCTGGACATTATCACTTCAGAATTCAGAAAAATCAAACAGTGGTTTGACACAAATAAGATATCATTACATGTGAGTAAAACCAAATTCATGATATCATAAATCAAATAATCCGGTTCAGTTACAGATAGAAGGTGTCAATATAGAAAGAGTATATGAAGTGAGTGATTATAGACGACAAGATTTGCTGGAAATCTCACGTAAAATCTATCCAAACATAACTGTCTAGAAGTATTTCAGTCTTGGCTGAAGCAAAGCACATTTTAGACTCTAATCACTCCACATGTTGAATTGTTCTATGTTGTTACCGTATTTAAATTACCGAGTAGAGGTTTGGGGAAACACACATCAAAATGCATTGAAATCGTTAATTATACTTCAAAAAAGAGCAATGAGAATAATTCATAACACTGGATATTTGGAACACACCAAGTCACTATTTTCACAGTCTAAAGCATTAAAATGACTTGAGCTAGCAGTAATTATGTTCAAGGTGAGAAACAACATATTACCTGGCGACATACAGAAAAGACTTACGGAAAGAGAGGGGGGGGGGGGGGGGGGGGGCTACGAATTAAGGGGAAAGTCAAATTTTAAGACTCCCAGTTATTGAACTACAAGGAGACGTTTCCGTTTATCTGTCAGGGGCACGAAATTGTGGAATAAACTAAATAATGAATTAAAGCAATGTCTAAACATATTCCAGTTCAAAAAGATGTTCAAAGAAAGTGTAAAGTGGACAAGACCAGGCGGCAGCAGCCGGGGGGGCGGGGACAAAACTCTGCTGTCAGGTCGGACCGTTTCCAACTGATTCCAGCTGTTTCCAGCTGCTTCCAGCTGATTCCAGCCGCCTTCAGGCTGAACAGGAAGTCACAAAAACACTGTGGTCCGATTCTGATTTAATAAAATGTTATCAGACCCATATATCAGCTCCTACACAGTCTGTTAGATCAGCTGAGAGGCCGGAGTTTCCCAGCATGCCCTGGGTCTGCCTGGGTCTTGCAGTCGGTGAAAAGCAACTGCGGCCACCTTGATCTCGTGAGGTTATCGTTGCCCATGTGTGCATGACGTCATGAACTGGATTTAGTTTTTTCCCCATTTTCCAATGCAAATAAATCTATTTGGATCCGTGATCAATAAGCGCGTCTGGCAAGTTATTCCCCTATTCACCCTCTCAGCAGCTACGGAGAAGTCTTTCCCCTTACCCCTTAGTTTTGCGCGTTCACAAGAGAGTAAGGGGTATTCCACTTCTCGTTTTGATTGAGGGGTAGGGCTAAGGGGAAGGGCTAAATACATCTTAATCCGCTAGCTGCCTGCCCCCTGAATACACTGTGAAAAAGCCCGATGTTGTACATTAAAGTAACAGCAGTTATAACTACTATTATCTGACATAACACTGGGTTAATAACAGTGTTGGGGAAGTTACTTTTAAAAAGTAGTTTGCTCGTTACTCGTAACTTCTTATAAAAGTAATATCTTACTTTACTTAGTTACCCACGATGGAAAGTAACTTTTTACGTTACTCGTTACTTTTACGTTAGTTTTAAAGCAGGCGTCTCTGGCAGAGACTGAAGTTAATTATACTAAAGCTATCTTTGACCATGAAGCCGATCTCTGGTTATCAGTGACGTGTCTGAACTCCTGCAGGCTGGATTCTCTCCTCACAGAGGGACGGCTGAGTCATTATGAACCAGTCCAGCGTGGGTTGAATGCCAATCAGCAGGTCATCGGCGTTACACGGTGTTAGTGTAAACTATGTAATGTCTGTATCGACTTGTACCGGTCGCGCAGCCGCGATGGTCCGTGCATTGTCGTAGACACATGAATCCATTCATCCCGCTGCCTCAGCAGAGCTAAGGCCATCACAGACTGCTCCCATCCTGCCCCCCCCGGCAGGCGCTACAGGACAGAGTCAGGAACAGCTTCTTTCCACAAGCCATCACCACACTGAACACACACACACACACACACACACACACACACACACACACACACACACACACACACACACACACACACACACACACACACACACACACACACACACACACACACACACACACACACACACACACACACACACACACACACACACACACACACACACACTCCTGTGTCATTCCAGGTCTCGCTAGATGCTATCAGTGAATCACCAATAAGATCTTATCAGATTCACACTATATCCGAGGGGATATAAGATGAAAGCATCATGGAGGTCTCAGTGGATTTTAGAGTCCAAAGTATGAAATTTTGCAACAGAGGAAAAAAAAAATAACTGGTAAAAATGGTCTAACAGCGCTGTCACACAGAGATTAAACAACTTCAGTCAGATAATGAGCTGAAAATGTGAGTACTCCTCAACGCCGTCATTAAAATACTGGATGAAGAAAACTCTTAATCAACAAAAAAAAGGTTTGTATTATTATACCACCACAACACTAATAGTGCTAACCATGAGGAAACTTACTACATAACCTCTTTTGCCATCTCAGCTTGTCTTAGCAGCAACAGACAACTTACAGTGCATCAATATTTCAAACATGCATTACTTCAGGTCTGGTGGCAGAGGCAGGAACCCACATGAGCACAAACAAAGTCAAGCTTTAATCTCACCTGTGGGATAAAAGGTGCAAGCTGCACACATAACTGGATGTATTCAACTTCTTATTATACAGAAAGGATCCCACACATTTTCCGAAAAATTACAAACTGATTTTACTGATAAACACACCACGTTTTGATCTGACACGGATCATTTCAAAACCTTGTCTGCAGTGGTGGAAAGTAACTTTTTACTTACATTGACATTTAGTAGTTAGGTTAGCTAACTACTTGTCAGCTGGTTAGGTTAGACAGCAAATTGCCCCAGAATATCTATAGTTACAGTTAGCTACAACAGCTAATCCAAGCGGCTATTTTCTGTGTGTAATTTTTGCTTATTTGGAAAGCTTTTTACATCGTGGCACTGCAAGTTTAACTTAAAAGCTGCATTATTTCATTTTTGTTTGGCCACTTGAAGGCAGACATATTATCAATTAGTTTTTTGTAAAGATTATTTTATGGGCATTTTATGCCTTTATTTTTATATGACAGCTGAAGACATGAAAGGGGGAATGACAGGTTGGAGTCGAACCCGTGGCCGCTGCATCAAGGAGTAAACCTCTATATATGGGCCCCGCGCTCTACCAGGTGTGCTACCCAGGCGCCCATATCACTTTATTAAGTTGATATGGCAAACATACAGCTGTCTATTTACACATCAAGCAGACACTGAGGATGTATTTTGTCATGTTTGGTCATGTATTCACTCCCCTTTTTTTCTCTAACTCCTGAGGGAAATATCTGGCTGTTTAGCTACTAAATGCTCCACTATGTTCACCAGCTAGTCACTAACTTTGTCTGTCTGCCGTTTGGTGCTGGGCAGGTAGCGAACAATGGGTTTATCAGAGCTTTTTGACTGAAAACAGCTGATGCCTGCTAATTAAAGCTGAAAATGAGATTGATAGGAGTGATGAGACTGAACTAAAACAGTGAAGTTGCAGGCCATAAAACCAAAACAAAGAGCTGAAAGATCCTAAAATGCTCTGCAAAGCTGAGGAGAACTGCAGGGTTGGGTTCATCACTACAAGCGACCCCTTTCACGTTACACATTGTCATTTGATCTATTGATAATATTTATTTCAGAAATAGAACCTTCATCTGTAAAATGTTATCATTGCAAAGCTCTTACACTATACAGGATCCTTTCCTTTTTGTTTCTTCTATAGTGTTTTTTCCGACCCACCTGACCTTTCCATACGAGAGTGCATAAAGTCATATTGTGTCATTTTCCTTCTTATACATCTGAGCTTCCTGATACAGCATGTCCTTGTACTCCCACTCACATAGACCATCTGCAAAGCATACTGTAAATTAATGAGCGCCCCCTCACCCCAGCCGAGAAACATCATATAAATCCTCCCACAGTCTCCCATAGGCAGTGACACCCACATACAAAATCCATCCTATTTCCATTTACAGTCCTGCACATCTAGGCAGATCTTCTCTCTGAGGCGTTATACAATTCGTAAAATTACTATTAACGGGAGATTCATTTGTATATGGGTACTATACCCCTTTATCCTTCCCTAAACATAAACCATTCATTAGCACACAAACCCATACATTGTAATGTAATAAACCCTCCGTGAATTGGAGCTTGCCACTCTCCATCCCCTCCCCCAAGTGACAGGGAAAGTGACAGCAGCCCAAAAAGCCCTCTCTCCCCCCCCCCACACACACACACACACACACACACACACACACACACACACACACACACACACACACACACACACACCAAGTGCAATAACCAGTACTTTTAGCGTGTATATTTCTTTCTATTTTTGTGTATATATTTATTCAAGTTCTGTGTGTATATACATTTTGTATATTTGTTTCTAATTTGTTATAACATTTATTTCTTGTCTTTTAGATTTATAAAACTGCTGCTAAAAATATCTTTGTTCATTTTGCTCAATGACAATAAATCTTCTGATTGATTCTGATTCACAAATCAGTAAAACGGTTTAACTTCCTATACGTTCTTCACAATAAAAGCCCCTGGTGACTTTGTTACATGCATGCTTTTATTTTGAAGAGGACACAAGAGGAAATGTTGCTCTTCATCAGCAGTACCTTAACAAGACTCCTATAAACGGAGCCGAGATGTAAACCAGAGCAGATATCAACTAGAAACTAAAGTAACCCCAGAGATTCAGTTAGAAGCTCCAACCGGACTGAGAGCTGAACACACCGAGACTTTTCAAATCCTCTTTTTCCGCCTATGGCCCCTTTTCCCTCAGAGAGAAGCATGTGTGCTAATGCCCACAGAGCCCCATGTTGTTTCCATGAGAGTCGGCCATCTTGTGTCTGTAGTGTGCTTGTTGTGTCCTAACACTGACCTGAACACCGCTGCTATCAGAGGCCGAGCCTTCTGCTGCTCTTCTGGGGACCTTGTTGCTCCGCTGCTCCGGCTTCTGCTGCTCCTCCTCCATTCCTCTGGTCCTGGTCCTGGTCCTGGTCTCTGAGACCCAGCAGCTCTCCTCTGGTCCTGGTCCTGGTCCTGGTCTCGGAGATCCAGCAGCTCTCCACTGGGACAGCTCACTCACTCCGGGTTCCTAGACTGTATTGCTGCAGCCTGGAGCCTTCCGTCTCATTCAATATGGTGCCCTCCCACCTGTAACCGTGCCTGAGCTTCTACCTTTCAAAATAAAAGCTCGCGTCTAAGCTTCTACTTTTCAAAGTAAAAGCTTGCGTCTGGTCTGCTATGTCTCCTTCCTACTTTGGTGTTTTTAACTAAACAGTAACAACAATCATACAGATGAATAAATACTTCAAAAATATCTGTCTATAAGATAAATGCAGACTATCATGCTAATGAATTAAATACTTAAAAATATATATCTGTCTATAAAATAATTGCAGACTATAGACAAACTAAAACTCCATTCATTCTATGGCTGCAGCCTGGAGCCTCCCGTCTCATGCCCTCACCTTGCTGATCAGCAATTGTATTTGCAGCAATGTCTCAGTGAAGTGTGAAAACAATATAGAATATAAAAATAAAAAGCAGTCTTGGAAAGAGTGTAACAGCTTTATTTTTGTATTCTTGTGTGTTCAGATCCTCGTTATCCCTCCTCAGGACATCCTGGCCTTAGTTGGCAGAAATGGCTGCAGAACCCAGGGTGGGGATCTTCAGAATATCCCCCCCCACAGCTCACCCCCCCCTTCCTCTTCCAACGTAACCTGTGGCTATAGAACTAAAGCATTCTCACCTTTCTCTATCATACGGTGGTTAGATTTAGACTCAAACAGCCATCCAGTTTCAAAGCCCATTATACAGTATAACTACCCAGCATGCAGCTCTCGTGTGGCCAATAGCACTGGGAGAAGTTCAGCACCGAGGACGCTGTCAGGAATCCTTTTTGCTATTTGGTGGAGAACCTGCTCCAATTACCAGGGACGTGCAGAGACATTTTGGGCGGCAGGGACTCAAGGAAAAAAAAAGGCTTAATAGTTAATAATTATTGACATGACATTTAAACAAAACACTATTAACACAGCTCTGACTACCTTACCAATTGATCTTATATCCATTACACAATTGTTTAATAGTTTTAATATACACTTAACAAAATAATCCGTTCACCAGGTTAATCACAAACAGCAAAGGAGACTCTGCCACAGCGTTCTCTATGCTACTAGTGACAAGTTCATATTTAGACCAAGTGACAGCACCAAGGAGACGGACATACAGTAGTTACACCAAGAATTCCTTTATTTTGCAAATGGCAATAAATCATTTTAATTCTTTTGGTGTCTTTGGAATAAATAACACTTCAAAAAATCTTTTTTTATAAAAGATCTCAACAAAAATCTTCACTCTAAACTGAGAAAGGCTGAATTCTACAGGAAACACAGTTCTTATTAGATGAGGAGCCGACGATCATAACGATGAAGATACTGTTTAATGCAGGACACTTTTTACACGTTTTGGTCCATTTAGAGATGTTGTTCTATTTTGCTTCCGTGTCTTCTTTTACTCTTATTGAATTAAACTTCCCAAATACACATTTAGATGGTATTTGTTTTAGACTGCATCTGTAGATGTCTTCTAAATGAATCTCCATATTTAAACCTAATATTTAACTCAGTAACTGGGGAAGTTCTGTGCTGATATGTTTTAGTTATTTGGCTTATCCTGTTCACCTGCAGAGCCTTGTCAAATGTGTGCATATTAGCGCATTTTAATTAGTTAATGCCTAATTTGCATATTAATGTGGAGATTATGATGACGTTATTAGACAGATTTTAACATAGCTGTTCACCTGGAGTGTCTCCATTAAGTACAGAACATTAGCCAGTAGGGCCACGAGGCCTCAGCTAAACCTTAACTAACTTATTAGTAGTATTACTAGTAGCTAGTACATGTTAGCAAGACACAAGTTAACTAGTGGTTCTGCGTTTCAGGTAAATAGCTGTAGAGTCGAGGCGCTGGCTGCTTAGTCTTTAGTTCATCACCACTCACCTCCACACAAGACAAGAACAGCATTCTGAGGTAGGAGCTGGAAGGACTGCTGCCTCTGTGTGTGATGGTGCGTTCATGCCACCTGGGAATATCAGGGACCGCCCCCGTGATTACCATGTTTTTCTGACTGCCAGCGTTCACATGGTTAGGATGGTCGGGATGCGTGTTCTTCTTCTTCTGTTATATTGGCGTTTGGCATAACAACTTGTAGCATGACTGCCACCAGCTGTTGGCCGTAGCCGAGAGCATCAGGTGTGTGCACACAACTTTTATAACTAATTTAAGGTACTCTGTTGAAACCAATGGACGACTACAGCCTGAATTGATAGCACATTGTGGACGTTGGCAAAATATATTACATGCATGCAATTTTCTATATTTAGGAAAAGTTTCTCACCCTTCAACACATGTGAACGATCGTCGGCCATGTTTCTGTACGTCAGTTGTCAACAACGCGTCACCAACTGGGAAACTCTGTTAGCTAAATCTAACCCCACCTCTGATTCCCACATGAATGATGACGTTTTCACTGGGAAAATGTTTTTTCCGATGCCCATGGACGCACGGTAAGTCTGCTGACGAGGAGTCGCAGCGCAGAGAGACAGAGTATACATGATTCAATATAACGATGTATGCTTTCCCTTTGCAATTTCAAAAGCTTTCCCAGGTTAGCTGCTAGCTGGTACAGAAAAGAACCGAGTGGTAGCCACTTACACCGTAGCCTGGGTAAACCCGCACACTCCGCTGGCGATTTGATTTCACCCTACAGCTCGGTGTGGAAACCTGCACGTTTAATTCTCCTGTTTCGGATCACAATTTTGCGGGGACCAATCACAAACTGGCTTATCCACCTGGCAAGCTATTGGCGGATTTAACACGATGATGGTAGAGCAGCGGCCAAGCAGCTTCTTTTTTACATTCAACAAGCCGGCCCCCGAAGCGCAGCAACCCGTTGATGGCGCTGTCGCTGCTACGTCACCCGGATCGCTGGTCTGATTGGTTGAAGGACTATCCAATTGTGTACAGAGTTATTTGAACTATGCCTGTTGGTCACACCTCTTGTGCAGTAGAAAATACAGAGCAGACTCCCCAGACCAATGCTCAATCTCAAATCTACTGAGCTGGGTCTGGTGATAGCCAGACTACGTTCACCGGTCAATTCACTTTAAAATGATGCTTGTTGAAAAGCTTTTGCTGGCAAACATATACTTCAAAATGACACTACCAAACAAGATAAACGTTAAGATAAATGGTTTTGGAAACAGACAGACAGTCTGTGGTGATCTTACCCTGCTTTTCACCATCTCTTAACACAACACCACCAACAACAAATGTGAAAGGTCACGTTGATAGCCTATGACATCACCTACCGGCAGCAGCGCAGGTAGACCAGGCTACCAACTTCACTTCTATAATATTACTTTAAAAAAACCTAAATTTTAGGATTATCAAATTGAACACTATGCTTCATGTGATAAATATGCTAAAACATTTAAAGTATGTTGAAAAATGTAATAAAAAGTCATAGTATAGTATGTCAAAAAAATATTTATTCATAGTTTGCGGGGTAATATCAAGTGTTCAGATTACAGTGAGTCTACATTACTACTCTTCAAATGACCACACACATATGAACCAACATGACCAGCTTCAACAAAATAAGACAGAATAAAAAGAATAAACCCAACTCACAATATTCTTCAACAAAACACATGAATACATGAAGTAATAAAGTAAAATATGAATGATAACAGTCATATATCCAAAACCAATTCCATCTCTTGATGTATATTGTTAACATTCAGTTACACGACACAAGATACAAATGTTTTAATAAATCAGGTAAAATATGATCAACTTAATCAGTGACCAGAAAGAGGATATTAGGATAAAAGGAGACTAAAACTGGGAAATCATTTTCTTCTACAAGCTTCAACCATGAATATCTCATAATCTGATTCCTTGGAGAACAACTGTTATGTTACACTCATCGGGTTTTTCACTGCACTGATTTTCACTTGTCATCTTTACATGCTCTTTTTTACCCAATGTTATGTGCTCTGACAGATTCCCCACTTTGTTCTTCTTCCATATTTATCAAGCAGGTTAGTGCCTGCAGTGGTCCTGGACCTCGGCTACTTCGGGCTCTGACTGCTCTCTTCTGTTATCTGGGTAGTAAACAGCGTCTTGACTCAGGCTATTTGTTCCCTCTCTCCACTCTAACAGCAGCTTGGCTTTAGAACATGTTCAAGAGGAGGCAGTGTGAATGAGTTCGTATCTTTTAAGTTGACTAACTGGTAAGTGAGAGTAGCTTATGATATTGTGTGTGTGTGTGTGTGTGTGTGTGTGTGTGTGTGTGTGTGTGTGTGTGTGTGTGTCTGTGTGTCTGTCTCTGTGTGTCTTTCAGATAATGAGAGAGATGGTGAGAACTCCTGGCCAGCATTGTGGACTGAAAGTCAGGCTAGGGAGTTTAAAAACAGGCATCCTTGGTTAGAGTTAGAGTGGAGGGACAGAAAGTTAGTAATATCAGCACACATGCAAAGCTGATATAAGCAATGGAAATTCATAAGGTCAATGACTATGCAAATTAGAGTAAATTCTTAAATCTTAAATGTGCATTACTTTACACAATTAATCTACTATATGGTAATGTTAGTTATCAATGGTCAGATAATTAACTAAGTGAAAGTGGAGATTTTTTTCTCCTTTCGTCTGCTTTTTATGTATTTGTTAGCCATGGTGTTGAACATTGTAAACAGTTTATTAAATATTTTTGTGTAAATGTAGGCCCTGTTCAGCAGATGTTATTACTAATAGATACAAAAGTTGTATGATGATGCTAATTATTAGTCATGGTTTTGTGTGGCAGTGGAGGGGTGTCGATTAAATGGCTCATTTGTGTGATGTCCTGTTGTGTTCAGGTTCTGTTGACTTTCTCAAAAAGTTAAATCTGTCTCATCTTTTCATAACTTCAAGTGTTATTTTTCCAGGAGTCTCATTTATAAAACTGTACATAGGATCCTTACTATAAGTGTACGTACGCCCAAAAGCCCAAAACGGCATATGCCAAAAAAAAGTCAGATTTATAAAACCGTGTGTACGCACACCTGTAAGCAAAGGTTATAAATCAGAGATTACCTACAAGCGTGCGTACGTGAAGCAGCCTCTTGTCCTGCCCTGTACACGCCCATTTTTAACCATAATATAACTGTGTATGAATGACACTGGCAGTTGTTACACTGAATCATGATGACTGGCGGAGAAAAAGCAAAAAACTTCTCAGACGTTCAGGAATTGCTGCAAATTGAATTATAATTTCAGCCTGTTCTTGCACAGTGTAGGGAAACATGATCTATAACTACATGTATTAATAATACGTCCAAAACGGCAGACATTACAGCACTTGGGGACAGCTTCCATATACCTGACCTATATAATACGATTTAACAGAACTATATATTATATCCAAACAAGCCTTACTGATAAAGTTGAAGATTATATATATAACATTTATTTTTTTTAAAACAACACTTAGCTGTCTGAAATTTCCCTCTGGAAACAGCCGGTTTTCCCCAGAGTGGCGAGGACCTGTATTTGGACCGGAATGGACCGGGATGGCACGGTTCCGGCGCGATGCCCTCTCTACTGGACACAATTCAGTACATAGATCCAAGAGCTCAGCTTTAGGGAATCTAAATCGGCATATTAGCCAGTCATCGTCATGGTCCCTGAAGTCTCTCTCTCCTGATTCTTCCATTAGAAGAAAAATGTGCGTGATTACAAGTAATCGTTATTCCCATGCACGTTCTGCAGTCTGACTTCAGTTCACCACCTCACCATCTGCGTTGCCAATTCCTATTTTGTCTCGTGCGTACGCATGGGTCAGAGTTAGCGTGGAGGACCATGGGTCAGAGTTAACGTGGAGGACCATGGGTCAGAGTTAACGTGGAGGACCATGGGTCAGAGTTAGCGTGGAGGAACATGGGTCAGAGTTAGCGTGGAGGACCATGGGTCAGAGTTAGCGTGGAGGACCATGGGTCAGAGTTTGCGTGGAGGACCATGGGTCAGAGTTTGCGTGGAGGACCATGGGTCAGAGTTAGCGTGGAGGAACATGGGTCAGAGTTAGCGTGGAGGACCATGGGTCAGAGTTAGCGTGGAGGACCATGGGTCAGAGTTAGCGTGGAGGACCATGGGTCAGAGTTAGCGTGGAGGACCATGGGTCAGAGTTTGCGTGGAGGACCGCACATTCTTCCGTTAAGTTTGTTTTTTATAAATCACAACCTTTGCGTGGGAAGTGGCGTACGCACATTTCAGCCCCGTTTTGTGCGTACGTCACGTTTATAAATGAGACCTCAGGGCTTTAATTAAATACCATCAATACTAAAACGTCAGTTGTCCGTGTACAGTTCGTATATGGAAACGTCAGTGTTTAGTGCATGGGGTGTTGCTCTGAGACAGGCGAATATGAGGCTGGGAGGGGAAAATCACAGTATGCTCACTACAAAAAAAGACTACACCACTGGGTATTTGTTCCCTCTCTCCTCCCTAACAGCTTGGCTTTAGAAAATGTTCAAGAGGAGGAAGTGTGAATGCGTTGGTGGACTTTAAGGTTACCACTCTCAGAAAAGGTTTTCCCACATTGTTCACACGAGAACGGCTTCTCTCCAGTGTGAATGCGTTGGTGAACTTTAAGGTTACCACTCTCAGAAAAGGTTTTCCCACATTGTACACACCAGAACGGCTTCTCTCCAGTGTGAATGCGTTGGTGGACTTTAAGGTTACCGCTCTCAGAAAATGTTTTCCCACATTGTTCACACCAAAACGGCTTCTCTCCAGTGTGAATGCGTCGGTGGCATTTTAAGCTTTGTACCTGTCTGAAAGCTGCTCCGCATTGTTCACAGCTGTATGGCTTCTCTCCAGTGTGAATGCGTTGGTGGACTTTAAGTTTCCCCAACGTTGTGAATGCTGCTACGCATTGGTCACAGTTGTATGGTTTCTCTCCAGTGTGAATGAGTTGGTGGACTTTAAGGGTATCACCACGAGAAAACGTTTTCCCACATTGTTCGCAGCTGTATGGTTTATCTCCAGTGTGAATGAGTTGATGACTTTTGAGCACACCGCACTGTTTGAAAGCTGCCCCACATTGTCCACAGCTGTATGGTCTCTCTCCAGTGTGAACTCTCTGATGAATCTTTAAACTTCCAGATGTTGCAAAGGACTTGCAACAGTGCTCACAGCTGTATGGTCTCTCTCCAGTGTGAACTCTCTGATGAATCTTTAAATGTTCAGGTCTTGTGAAGGACTTGCCACAGTACTGACAGCTGTGATGTCCGAGTCCTCCTCTTTCTCTCTGGATCTATAGAAACAGACAGAGTTAAATGGCGGAGCGATACACATGCAAACATACTTACATATGCTAAGATGTTTACATACGCTAACATGCCAATCCATGCTAACACATGCTTATATATGCTAACATATGTAAGCATATGCACCTTTACAACAACTTGTTGATATTCTAAAAAATCATGTAAAAAAAGTCATCAGTTGTAATTATATTTTGTCAATGTATTATTAGACAACCATCTAAAAAGTGTTTCTGAGGAAATAAACCCTTCAAAGCTGCCTGATTAGTTTGTGTTGGAATGTAAAGGGTTAAATGAATTGTCCACCTTTTGCTGCCTCTGCTGTTGCTAGTAGAGCTGGTGGTCTAGACCTACTCCATCTGTAAAGTGTCTTGAGATAACTCCTGTTATGAATTGATACTATAAATAAAATTGGATTGAATTAACACGTATCTTGCATTATTGGTACTCCCATCAAACTATGCAAGCTAGATGGGGGAGGACAAGATCGGCTCCTTTCCCAGTTACCAATGGGGATAGACAAGGTGGAATATTGTCAGCTGTTCTTTTTCATTTGTATATGGATGATCTTTCTAGGACATTACAATTGTAAGACTGGCTGTATGGTGGGGGATAGGCGTATTAATCATCTGATGTATGCAGATGATTTAATTGTTATGTCTCCATAATGTGCTGGCCTACAGCAACTGCTTAGTCTGCTCAAACTATGGACTACAGTATGACATCAAATTCAATGCAAAAAAAGAGTGTTGTAATGATTGCCAGAACTAAGGAGGACAGGAAGCTATGCTTTCCCTCTTTTTACTTGACAGGCCAAGAGCTAAACGCAGTTACTAAAGAAAAATACCTGGGCCACATCATCAGGGATGATTTTTGTGATGATGACATATAGCGCCAGTGCTGTAAATTATATGGACAAGCAAATACGCTGGCAGGCAAATTCCATATGTGTACTGAAGAAGTTACACCATCTCTTTTCAGAGAGGACTGTACTCCACTTTACACAGCTCACCTATGGTGCAGCTACAGTAGAGCAACGATAAATAAGATAAAGGTGGCATACTATGATGCACTTAGAATCCTGTTGAAGTGTCCAAGATGGACCGGTGCTAGCCACGTGTTTGAGACCAGTAATGTTCCCACCTTCCATGCTGTGCTGAGGAATGTTATGTACAGATTCATGTGCCGAATAACAGAGTCAAAGAATACAATTTGAACTGCCTTAACCAACCCTGCTTTAACTTAGTGATACCAGACATACTTCCATACTGGATCACACATTGTACCTGTTTTAGTTATTGTGCAAAGCTATTTGTATGTATGTATGTATGTATGTATGTATGTATGTATGTATGTATGTATGTAATATGTGGTAGTCAGTATGTATGTATGTCTGTATGTATGTATGTATGTATGTATGTTTTGTATGTTCCCTTTATGTAATATGTGGTAGTCAGTATGTCTGTCTGTCTGTCTGTCTGTCTGTCTGTCTGTATGTATGTATGTATGTATGTATGTATGTATGTATGTTTTGTATGTTCCCTTTATGTAATATGTGGTAGTCAGTATGTCTGTATGTATTTATGTTTGTTTGTACCACTCTTGTAATATGTTAAGTGTCTGATGAACAAGAACAACTTAATGCATGGCTCACAAGCAGCACTGACTCCCATCCAGGATGTATTGAGGATGTTAAAGTGGGGCTTCCAGAAACCAGCAGGCCTCTTTCGGAGCTAACTCATGATGTTGAGAGGCACCAGGAAGCTCTGGCAGTGAAAGAAAGTGGGATTCAGGAGGATGAGAAGAAGGAACAAGAGCATCCATCTTCTCACCATGATGACCAGGATGACATGTTGTCATGTGACAGTAGATCAAACCTAAGCAGCAAAAAACAAGGTCCAACATCACATGTGTCCAGCACTTCATCTGCCCGTCTCAGAGCAGAGGCTCAAACAGCTGCTCTGCTCGCCCGTCAAAGTCTGCTGAAAGAACAGCAGGAAGAGAAGTGGAGACAACGAAAAGAACAACTTCAGCTTCAAGTCCATGTAGCTGCATCATAGCAAAAGCAAATGTCTTAAGGAGCTCTGGATGTGGAGTGCTGCTTCTCAGCCATCTAATGGCATGGAATCTAGGGCTGCAACTAACGATTATTTTCTCGATTAATCGATGAGTTGTTTGATCTATAAAAATGTCAAAACATGGTGAAAAATGTGGATCAGTGTTTCCCAAAGCCTAAGATAACGTCATCAAATGTCTTGTTTTGTCCCCAACTCAAAGATATTCAGATTACTGTCCCAGAGGAGAGAAGATACTAGAAGATATTCAGATTACTGTCAGAGGAGAGAAGACACTAGAAGATATTCAGATTACTGTCCCAGAGGAGAGAAGAGACTAGAAGATATTCAGATTACTGTCCCAGAGGAGAGAAGAGACTAGAAGATATTCAGATTACTGTCAGAGGAGAGAAGATACTAGAAGATATTCAGATTACTGTCCCAGAGGAGAGAAGATACTAGAAGATATTCAGATTACTGTCCCAGAGGAGAGAAGAGACTAGAAGATATTCAGATTACTGTCCCAGAGGAGAGAAGAGACTAGAAGATATTCAGATTACTGTCAGAGGAGAGAAGAGACTAGAAGATATTCAGATTACTGTCCCAGAGAGAAGATACTAGAAGATATTCAGATTACTGTCACAGAGGAGAGAAGATACTAGAAGATATTCAGATTACTGTCCCAGAGGAGAGAAGATACTAGAAGATATTCAGATTACTGTCACAGAGGAGAGAAGATACTAGAAGATATTCAGATTACTGTCCCAGAGGAGAGAAGATACTAGAAGATATTCAGATTACTGTCCCAGAGGAGAGAAGAGACTAGAAGATATTCAGATTACTGTCCCAGAGGAGAGAAGAGACTAGAATATATTCAGATTACTGTCCCAGAGGAGAGAAGAGACTAGAAGATATTCAGATTACTGTCCCAGAGGAGAGAAGATACTAGAAGATATTCAGATTACTGTCCCAGAGGAGAGAAGATACTAGAAGATATTCAGATTACTGTCACAGAGGAGAGAAGATACTAGAAGATATTCAGATTTAACGAGCTGGAATCAGAGAAATCGTATTTGTTTTTATTAAAAAAATGACTCAAACCGATTATTAAAATAGTTGGCGATTAATTTAATAGTTGACATCCAGTGATGGGAGTAACGCCGTTTTAAATAACGGCGTTACTTTTTTTTCAGTAACGAGTAATCTAACTGATTACTCTTCCCATCTTAATAACGCTGTTACCGTTACTGCCAAAAAATGCGGCGCGTTACTATAATTGAAGCCGTTTTCCATCAGACCAACTAGATCTCTGAGTCTGAGCCGAGAGGCAAAGACGTTATCTTACTGTTGTTCCTCGGTTAGTGGGCAGTGCACGACGCAACCGCATACATGCTGACGATTGGCTGAGGTTGAGTAAAATGTCATGGCAAGCCAATCAGAGGTAGAGATGGGCGGGTGTTCGAAAGCACGTATAGTCAGACACACAAGAACAACACGAGCGAGTCAGTCAACGAGAGAGAGAGACAGGTATGGCGTTATGAAATCAAGGAGAGGGTTAACTTCTCCTGCTCCAGATGTCCCACCGTGGTCAGAAAGAACAGGGGAGACACTTTGGTTCTCTCACTCTAGAGTCACCACACACACACACACACACACACACACACACACACACACACACACACACACACACACACACACACACACACACACACACACACACACACACACACACACACACACACACACACACACACACACACACACACGTGTATATATTTGTTATTTATTTTTGGTATAGTGCTTAACAAGCATAATTTCATTTTGCCCAGTTGTGGCCTGTTGAGGTGTTGGGTTATTTGTATTAATCCACTATATAAAAAAATATCTACCTACGTGGCATGTGATTGGAGGCTAGTCTCACTTTGTCCCACAGCAACATTAAAATAGTTTAGATTGGTGTACATCGTTTCTGTTAATAATGTGTTGTATTAAGTGTCCATTTCATTATAATATTCAGATTTATCATAAATAATTGAACATGTATTTTAAGTTCCGTTAAAGGAGGGTGGAGGTGGGGTCACATTTGAGCATTTAAAAATGTACTTGAAAGTAACGCAATAGTTACTTTCTGAAGTAACTATTTACTTTCAAAATTTGTAACTGAATAACTAATTTAGTTACTTTTTGGAAGAAGTAACTAGTAAGTGTAACTAATTACTTTTTAAAAGTAACTTGCCCAACACTGTTGACATCTAATCTATTCATCTTAGCAGCTCTAATGGAATCAGACTTTAAGAAAAAGGGAACAGCTGCTGGAGCTCTAACATTGAAGCAGATACCAGTGATCTCCAGCAGAGGCCCCCAGAGACCAGCTCCTCCCAGGCTCCTCTTCTATGCTGGGAGGAAGCACTAAGAAGAGGGGTGCTGGCCGACTGGACAGGCTGGTAAGGAGAGCTGGCTCTGTCGGGGGTGCTGAGCTCAACTGGAGTGCATCACTTCAATATCAGATACAAGGACCCTCAACAAACTGCTCAACATTTGGACGATGACTGAATCCACTCCACAGCACTACCACAGAGCTGAGGAGCATGAGGCATAACATTTGGTTTTGGTTTGGTTCCGGTTCCGACCCAGTGTCACCGGGGAGCTTCAACACGTTCAGGGGCGATTCTAGGATCTGACCTTTGGGGGGCTCAGCCCCTAATGAAAAGTTGATAGCAGTTAAGCTAGGGGGGTCCAGGGGCATGCCCCCGTAAGATAAGATTATATTATTATTTTTTTTAACCCTTAAATCATGACTTCTGGTGAGTTTTGGGGAAAGAAATAGAAAGATTGAGACATGCAATTATGACAAACTATCAACAGATTCAAGGCATCTGCTGTGGAAAAAGATGGCAACTACAAAGCATGATTATTACAGCACATACCCAGGGGCGTCGGACTGGGGGGGGGGGGAGGGGAGGGGACTGAGTACCCAGGCCCTCATGTGAGGAGGGCCCAGAAAGATGCTAGAATGAATAGCTGTGGATGCGGGGAGGGGCCCATAGAAAATGGCTTTCTACAGGGCCCAGAATTTGGAGCTACGCCCCTGCACATACAGAACCTTGAACTGGTCAAATAAGCCTCAACATATTTTTAGACAGGATTATTCATGTTTTTTTCTGCAGTTAATTTTCAACTTTTTAATTGACATCATGGATAGAAACTGATATGGTTATACAGCTAAATGATGAGTAATCTAATCTAATAATGCCTCTGTAACCAGATGGGGGAAGTCCAACATCTCTTTTTCTTAAGAGCCTAGTCCTCCATGAAATGCATATGCAAATATAATGTCAATATATTTTGAAATGTTTTTGCCCATACAATAGATGTCCACTTTCTCAGCTGGTGCTTCCAGGTCCCTCCCTTTGTTCTCTCTCTCTCTCTCTCTCTCTCTCTCTCTCCTCTCTCTCTCTCTCTCTCTCTCTCTCTCTCTCTCTCTCTCTCTCTCTCTCTCTCTCTCTCTCTCTCTCTCTCTCTCTCTCTCTCTCTCTCTCTCTCTCTCTCTCTCTCTCCTCTCTCTCTCTCTCTCTCTCTCTCTCTCTCTCTCTCTCTCTCTCTCTCACTCCATCATATCACATACAAAACATTTTGTAATCAACTAGAAAATAATCTTCAAATAAAAGAGATAAAACACAGTAGTCCTACTAATTAATATATATATATATATATATATATATATATATATATATATATATATATATATATATATATATATATATATATATATATATATATATATATATATCTTATAGGCTAGCTAGCCATTTTCTCACCTTGCTCTCTGCCCTTCTCCCTCTCTATTCTCCTCACTCAGTTGTGCTGTCAACCAGAAGGAAAATGTAATCGACTAATCAACAGAGAATGCATCGTGTAGGCTACCAAAGGTTATACATTCACCTATTTATAACATATGTGAATATGGGGTTGCTGTTCAGTGCAGTGGGATAATGTGAAAGGCTTATCTTATACTTTCTCACCTAAACCAGCCTTTTCTTTAAAAAAAGAAAGGTCTATCCATCTCTGGGGAAACCGACTGAGTCAGGGTCTGTTCTTCTAGTGTTTCAGTTCTGATATGAATGAGTCTGATGATCCGTCACGTCGAATTATTTATTTTTCATTGGCATTGACAGTTAAAAATAAGAAAGTGTCTGGTAGGGTGGTAGCGGTGCTCAAGCTGTTACGGCAGGCTATTAATAGCACACTTTAAAAAATCGTTATAGGCTACTCCTAAGCTACATTTGCCTACAGTTAACAATTTGGTCTAACGTCGCACAACAAAATTGGACTCCGTGGTGAATAAGCTAGGCTAATTCAGATATGATTGCCATCACTGTGATCAGGGAATCACAGATTGGTTCCACAAATACTCCACCTGTAGCCTACTTAACGTGTTCATTCGATTAGATTTAATGTTCACTCCATTAGTCATACCTTTTCAGTGGGTTGAAAGGAGCCATACCCTGACGGACCGAATTCCCCTAAGTGATCTGCGCAGACTGAACAGTAGGGCTGAGGCGCCCTCGTTCAGGGAATCACAGACAGGCCGTTGACTTTAGGCTACAACTGAGCTGAGCCTGTCCTCATTTATCATATCCCATCGCTGAAATCAGGTTTGCAGAAGTGATAACGTTTGAGCACTAAACGATTTCATGAAATCACAATGATAAGGACTTTTTTCAGGGGGTGCTGAGATGATTTTTAGGGGTTCTTCAGCCTAGTGCCGCCCCACGTTAAACAGGGCAGATGAAATCACTCAGGAACTATATGTTGTGTTTAATGTCGCTCTATAGGATGGCAAGGGTGAACACAGACTAATGCATGGCGGTACGCCACACAAGCAACACGGCCGCCACATATTGCGTTTTGCTTCTTTTTTTTTTAACACTGTTTGGGCAGTGGTGGCCTAAAGGTTAGAGAAGCGAGCTTGTGACCGGGAGCTCTCTCTCTCTCTCCATCCTCCTCTCTCTCTCTATCCATCCATCCATCCATCCATTCTCTCTCTCTCTATCCATCCATCCATTCTCTCTCTCTCTCTCCATCCTCCTCTCTCTCTCGCTCTCCATCCTCCTCTCTCTCTCTCTCCATCCTCCTCTCTCTCTCTCCATCCTCCTCTCTCTCTCTCCATCCTCCTCTCTCTCTCGCTCTCTCTCTCTCTCCATCCTCCTCTCTCTCTCTCTCTATCCATCCATTCTCTCTCTCTCTCTCTCCATCCTCCTCTCTCTCTCCATCCTCCTCTCTCTCTCCATCCTCCTCTCTCTCTCCATCCTCCTCTCTCTCTCCATCCTCCTCTTGGTTCAATCCCCAGACCGACAGGATAAAATCTGGGTGGGGAAAGTGAGTGTGCCTCACTCATTACCACCACTGAGGTGCCCTTGAGCAAGGCCCTTAACCCCAACCGCTCCAGTTCCAGGTATGAATGTGATCAGGGCGTTCCTGCAAAAGAGAGGCTGCCTCTCAGTGAACCTACCCTGAATTAATCAAAATAACACTATTTTAAAAACATGCAGCGTATTCGTTCAGCTGCATTTCCTTTCCCGCCCTCCCTGTTGTCAGTGTGTATCGTTGGAGTCCCGACCTGACCTCTGAGCAAACCAGCGATTGCGCCTGCTTTAGAAAGTTAACTAGTCGCAAGTGCAGTTGGGTTGTCGAGGTCAAAACACCATATGTAGCAGCTGTGAATCAAATAAACGTATTATAAATAAGGTTATGTCATGTTTTACTCTTACACTGAATGTTTGCTGCTTCAATCCAGATGAGTATTGAAAAGTATTTTCCGCGACTGAAGAAGGCCCGTGTTGAGGATGAACTGGAGGTATCAGTCTGGAGCAGAGCTCAACAGTCCCACCAGTGGGATTAGTTATGTTATTAATTTGTTTACAATATGTTTAGGCTTCAACCAGTGAAAGACAGGGTCAGGGAGAGATAGATTTAGGTAGCCTGTTAGGCACGACGCTCAACGATTAGGCATTGAAGAAGGAGAGGAGGACAGTAACAACTGCGTGTCCTCCTCAGTTTCTGATAACACCCCCGGTTGCTGCTGAATGTGTGGGAAACTGTCCCTGTGGCTCCATGGAGGTGGCTGACAGCAGGGAAGCTAATGACAACTTCACAACACAGTTCATTTGGATAAAAGCGTTGCATTATGGAAGATAGACGGGATTCTGCACACACACACACACACACACACACACACACACACACACACACACACACACACACACACACACACACACACACACACACACACACACACACACACACACACACACACACACACACACACACACACACACACTTAATTACTGCCGCTGGTGCAGATAAACTAACGCTACTGTTGTGTGTGTGCTGCCTGCTCTCTTCTATCCTGGCTGTTAGCCTGCTCTTCTATCCTGGCTGTTAGCCTGCTCTCTACTGTTGTGTGTGTGCTGCCTGCTCTCTTCTATCCTGGCTGTTAGCCTGCTCTTCTATCCTGGCTGTTAGCCTGCTCTCTCCTATCCTGGCTGTTAGCCTGCTCTTCTATCCTGGCTGTTAGCCTGCTCTTCTATCCTGGCTGTTAGCCTGCTCTTCTATCCTGGCTGTTAGCCTGCTCTTCTATCCTGGCTGTTAGCCTGCTCTTCTATCCTGGCTGTTAGCCTGCTCTTCTATCCTGGCTGTTAGCCTGCTCTTCTATCCTGGCTGTTAGCCTGCTCTTCTATCCTGGCTGTTAGCCTGCCCTCTTCTATCCTGGCTGTTAGCCTGCCCTCTTCTATCCTGGCTGTTAGCCTGCTCTCTTCTATCCTGGCTGTTAGCCTGCTCTCTTCTATCCTGGCTGTTAGCCTGCTCTCTTCTATCCTGGCTGTTAGCCTGCTCTCTTCTATCCTGGCTGTTAGCCTGCTCTTCTATCCTGGCTGTTAGCCTGCTCTCTTCTATCCTGGCTGTTAGCCTGCTCTCTTCTATCCTGGCTGTTAGCCTGCTCTTCTATCCTGGTTGTTAGCCTGCTCTCCTATCCTGGCTGTCTGGAGCTCTGTCTCCCACTGCTGCCTGAGAAGACAGCCTGTCTGTACTAGGAAGTCTGGGCCATTCTGCAGAGCCCCAGGGTCAAGTATCAATATGTATGTCACGTCAACTTTTTGTTGAATTATTCCACCTATAATAAACCATCTGCTAGTGACCTTCTACCGCTCCGCCGTGGAGAGCATCTGTCTGCTTCTCCCACTGCACTGAGCTCCAGATAGTGGTCAACAGCGCTCAGAGGATCACCAGCTGCCCCCTGCCCTCCCTGAAGGACATCCATTCATCCCGCTGCCTCAGCAGAGCCAAGGCCATCACAGACTGCTCCCATCCTGCCCCCCCGGCAGGCGCTACAGGACAATCAAGACCAGGACAAACAGAGTCAGGAACAGCTTCTTTCCACAAGCCATCACCACACTGAACACACACACACACACACACACACACACACACACACACACACACACACACACACACACACACACACCAAGTGCAATAACCAGTACTTTTAGTGTGTATATTTCTTTCCATTTGTGTATCTATTCAAGTTCTGTGTGTATATACATTTTGTATATTTCTTTCTAATTTGTTATAACATTTATTTATTGTCTTTTAGATTTATAAAACTGCTGCTAAAAACGTCTTTTCTCATTTTGCTCAATGACAATAAATCTTCTGATTGATTCTGATTCACAAATCAGTAAAACGGTTTAACTTCCTATACGTTCTTCACAATAAAAGCCTCTGGTGACTTTGTTACATGCGTGCTTTTATTTTGAAGAGGACACAAGAGGAAATGTTGCTCTTCATCAGCAGTAACTTAACAAGACTCCTATAAACGGAGCCGAGATGTAAACCAGAGCAGATATCAACTAGAAACTAAAGTAACCCCAGAGATTCAGTTAGAAGCTCCAACCGGACTGAGAGCTGAACACACCGAGACTTTTCAAATCCTCTTTTTCCGCCTATGGCCCCTTTTCCCTCAGAGAGAAGCATGTGTGCTAATGCCCACAGAGCCCCATGTTGTTTCCATGAGAGTCGGCCATCTTGTGTCTGTAGTGTGCTTGTTGTGTCCTAACACTGACCTGAACACCGCTGCTATCAGAGGCCGAGCCTTCTGCTGCTCTTCTGGGGACCTTGTTGCTCCGCTGCTCCGGCTTCTGCTGCTCCTCCTCCATTCCTCTGGTCCTGGTCCTGGTCTCTGAGATCCAGCAGCTCTCCTCTGGCTCTGGCTCTCTCTCTCTCTCTCTCTCTCTCTCTCTCTCTCTCTCTCTCTCTCCGTCTGCTCTCTGAGCCCTGATAGCCTCATGTCCCCCTCTAGTCTCTCCCACAACCCTCCCCCCTTCCTGTCTCTCGCTCCAACACATGTTCAAATGTAACAACGCTTTCTTAAAGCCACAGTAAGCTTTTTACACAGAGCATATATCACACACATTCAAATATATACAAGATTAAAATAAATTACAATATAATACTTGATTCTTATAAAAAGACATCAAGTTCTAAGCACACTTTAAGAGTATATGCTGCCAAAGCAATAAAGGATTAATAAATGCAAAAGACATACAAAATTCAAAAGACTTTAAGAGTGTAATATACTGCAGCAACAAGTTCCATATTCAAGGCAGTGCAATCACTAACCAAGCCCACTGTAAGAGTCTATGTTAGCAACATAATAATAGAAGCCAAATACTGTCAAATAGTATGAAAGAAGAGGGGGGTACAGTGTAACGTGTACCTTAACGAGGTAAAGGAAAATGAAAGCCCCCTTTCCCCGAAACAGAAGCTAACCCCTGTAACGTTACGGGCAACGTTAAGGGTATGGGTACAGGACATGGATGTATGGATACAGGGAATGGATGTATGGATACAGGGAATGGATGTATGGATACAGGGCATGGATGTATGGGTACAGGGCATGGATGTATGGATACAGGGCATGGATGTATGGGCACAGGGCATGGATGTATGGGTACAGGACATGGATGTATGGATACAGGGAATGGATGTATGGATACAGGGAATGGATGTATGGGTACAGGGCATGGATGTATGGATACAGGGCATGGATGTATGGGTACAGGGCATGGATGTATGGATACAGGGCATGGATGTATGGGCACAGGGCATGGATGTATGGGTACAGGGCATGGATGTATGGATACAGGGCATGGATGTATGGGTACAGGGCATTGATGTATGGATACAGGGCATGGATGTATGGGTACAGGCCATGGATGTATGGGTACAGGGCATGGATGTATGGGTACAGGGCATGGATGTATGGGTACAGGGCCAGGCAGCATGATAAAGACAACAGCAGGACAGAGAACACTACAGGAAGGCAGGACGAAGCGTGGGTTAATATGTGGATTATTCTGGGATGTCTACACAACTGTGTGACTCGATTGACTTCTTTACTTAAAACCAAAGTTCAAACACCTGTTGATGTCTTCTTTAGTCTGTTGGTTATTTAGGTTTTTTCCTGGAAGACGTCACTTACACATGTTGCTCTTACTGCGTCGTGTGTCGACTGTTTACATATTTGGGTTCATCATCATACGTACATTTTATGTACTGGTGTTATTGTTGAATACATATTTCTGAAATGGTATGATGTATTTGTTGAGTTACTACACAATACTTTTATCTGACCTTTTTTAATCTTGCCGACAAATAACCCATATTACAAAAAAAAAAGACTAAAACTAAACTGAATTTGAAAACAAAAAATAAAAAGTAAATAAAAATACAAACTAATGAAAAATGCAAAACTATAATAACCAGGTCCGGATCAGATCCTGGTTCTTGATGGTGTCAGAGAGAGAATCTGATCCATATGCATGAGTTGTTATTTTGTTGTAATATCATTTCCTAAAGTTTGTTGTAGACTAACTGGACATTTTGATTTCTGGTCTACCAATCAACTAACACAACTGAAAGGAGCCGTCTGTGAGGTGACCAACTGGAGTCAGAGAGACTCTGGGGCCAGACCAGAACCGGTCCACATCCTTCAATATCAATCATAGTATGTCAGAAAAAAAATCAAAAAGTCATAGTATAGTATTTTTGGAAAGCCATACACATTTTCAAAACATGGGAAAGATTTCATTTTACCAAGGTAAGCTCACACATAAAGAAAGGGCAGTGAAGTGGCACCAAACATGCTTTATTATGAATATGAGAAACAACATGGATCAATATGTTCTTATTTATTAGTAAAACCAAAAGATACTGGAGCCAGCCACCAGGGGGCGAGCCACAGGTTCTGGCTTCACTTCTACAGCTTTAACTTCTGAGCAGGTGTGGAATTTAATCCTACTATGGCCATGCCCAGACCCGCCCTTCAGTAGCATTCACACACTACTATTGGCCAGGTGTCCATGCTTACATGTACAGGAATGCCTAACCCCAACCAATCAGCTGCTATTGAAGGGCGGGTCTTGGCCATAGTAGGATTTGTAATATCGCGAGCAGGTGTCCTGAGAGGAAGTGGCTGCAGGTGTGATGGGTTGCAGACTTTGGCTTCACTATAGCAGTCAATTTTATTTTTATTTATTTTAATTGACCCCGACTTTACAGCGCCTGTCTCTGGGGGGCCGTCATGGTGTTATAGCGCCCCCCTGTACCCCCTCCTGAACAGATCCTGTCTCTGGGGGGCTGTCATGGTGTTATAGCGCCCCCCTGTACCCCCTCCTGAACAGATCCTGTCTCTGGCGGGCCGTCATGGTGTTATAGCGCCCCCCTGTACCCCCTCCTGAACAGATCCTGTCTCTGGGGGGCCTTCATGGTGTTATAGCGCCCCCTGTACCCCCTCCTGAACAAATCCTGTCTCTGGGGGACCGTCATGGTGTTATAGCGCCCCCTGTACCCCCTCCTGAACAGATCCTGTCTCTGGGGGGCCGTCATGGTGTTATAGCGCCCCCTGTACCCCCTCCTGAACAGATCCTGTCTCTGAGGGACCGTCATGGTGTTATAGCGCCCCCTGTACCCCCTCCTGAACAGATCCTGTCTCTGGGGGGCCGTCATGGTGTTATAGCGCCCCCTGTACCCCCTCCTGAACAGATCCTGTCTCTGGGGGGCCGTCATGGTGTTATAGCGCCCCCTGTACCCCCTCCTGAACAGATCCTGTCTCTGAGGGACCGTCATGGTGTTATAGCGCCCCCTGTACCCCCTCCTGAACAGATCCTGTCTCTGGGGGGCCTTCATGGTGTTATAGCGCCCCCTGTACCCCCTCCTGAACAAATCCTGTCTCTGGGGGACCGTCATGGTGTTATAGCGCCCCCTGTACCCCCTCCT
Source organism: Zingel zingel (assembly GCA_023566125.1). NCBI lineage: Eukaryota > Metazoa > Chordata > Actinopteri > Perciformes > Percidae > Zingel > Zingel zingel. The sequence goes on along the minus strand of CM042323.1, from coordinate 37,371,449 downwards.
GAACAGATCCTGTCTCTGGGGGGCCGTCATGGTGTTATAGCGCCCCCTGTACCCCCTCCTGAACAGATCCTGTCTCTGAGGGACCGTCATGGTGTTATAGCGCCCCCTGTACCCCCTCCTGAACAGATCCTGTCTCTGGGGGGCCGTCATGGTGTTATAGCGCCCCCCTGTACCCCCTCCTGAACAGATCCTGTCTCTGGGGGGCCGTCATGGTGTTATAGCGCCCCCTGTACCCCCTCCTGAACAGATCCTGTCTCTGAGGGACCGTCATGGTGTTATAGCGCCCCCTGTACCCCCTCCTGAACAGATCCTGTCTCTGGCGGGCCGTCATGGTGTTATAGCGCCCCCTGTACCCCCCTCCTGAACAGATCCTGTCTCTGGGGGGCCGTCATGGTGTTATAGCGCCCCCTGTACCCCCTCCTGAACAGATCCTGTCTCTGGGGGGGCCGTCATGGTGTTATAGCGCCCCCTGTGCAGCCCTCCTGAACAGATCCTGTCTCTGGGGGGCCGTCATGGTGTTATAGCGCCCCCTGTGCAGCCCTCCTGAACAGATCCTGTCTCTGGGGGGGCCGTCATGGTGTTATAGCGCCCCCTGTGCAGCCCTCCTGAACAGATCCTGTCTCTGGGGGGCCGTCATGGTGTTTATAGCGCCCCCTGTGCAGCCCTCCTGAACAGATCCTGTCTCTGGGGGGCCGTCATGGTGTCACAGCTCTGTAGCAGGTTGGCGATGACGAGCGTCTGCTGAACGCTGGACGACTTGACCCACAGACGGCCGTTCATCCCGACCACCAGCTCGCAGGGGAACAGGGTCTGCAGGTCGGACTGGACATCACTGTGGGGGGCCAGCAGCCTGGAACAGAGACACCCTCATTAGAGATACATGGGGGGGGGGGGGGGGGGGGGGGCAGCCTGGAACAGAGACACCCTCATTAGAGATACATGGGGGGGGGGGGGGGGGGGCAGCCTGGAACAGAGACACCCTCATTAGAGATACATGGGGGGGGGGGCAGCCTGGAACAGAGACACCCTCATTAGAGATACATGGGGGGGGGGGGACACCCTCATTAGAGATACATGGGGGGGGGGGGGGGGGGGCAGAGACACCGTCATTAGAGATACATGGGGGGGGGGGGGGGGGGGGGGGCAGCCTGGAACAGAGACACCCTCATTAGAGATACATGGGGGGGGGGGGCAGCCTGGAACAGAGACACCCTCATTAGAGATACATGGGGGGGGGCAGCCTGGAACAGAGACACCCTCATTAGAGATACATGGGGGGGGGGGCAGCCTGGAACAGAGACACCCTCATTAGAGATACATGGGGGGGGGGGGGCAGAGACACCCTCATTAGAGATACATGGGGGGGGGGGGGGGGGGGCAGCAGCCTGGAACAGAGACACCCTCATTAGAGATACATGGGGGGGGGGGGCAGCCTGGAACAGAGACACCCTCATTAGAGATACATGGGGGGGGGGCAGCCTGGAACAGAGACACCCTCATTAGAGATACATGGGGGGGGGGGCAGCCTGGAACAGAGACACCCTCATTAGAGATACATGGGGGGGGGCAGCCTGGAACAGAGACACCCTCATTAGAGATACATGGGGGGGGGGGCAGCCTGGAACAGAGACACCCTCATTAGAGATACATGGGGGGGGGGGGGCAGAGACACCCTCATTAGAGATACATGGGGGGGGGGGGGGGGGGGCAGCAGCCTGGAACAGAGACACCCTCATTAGAGATACATGGGGGGGGGGGGGCAGCCTGGAACAGAGACACCCTCATTAGAGATACATGGGGGGGGGGGCAGCCTGGAACAGAGACACCCTCATTAGAGATACATGGGGGGGGGGGCAGCCTGGAACAGAGACACCCTCATTAGAGATACATGGGGGGGGGGGGGGGGCAGCAGCCTGGAACAGAGACACCCTCATTAGAGATACATGGGGGGGGGCAGCCTGGAACAGAGACACCCTCATTAGAGATACATGGGGGGGGGGGGGGGGGGGGGGGCAGCCTGGAACAGAGACACCCTCATTAGAGATACATGGGGGGGGGCAGCCTGGAACAGAGACACCCTCATTAGAGATACATGGGGGGGGGGGGGGGGGGGGGCTGGCCTGTGGCCGCGTTAGAAGAACATGTAGCAGCTGTGGACTCTGCTCTGCCTCTGATTGGCTGGTTTAGGGCTGGGTTAGAGCTGGCCAATCAGAGGCAGAGTAGCCTGGTCTTCCCAGATGGGGACACACCCTCCCAGAGGACTGACAGACCAAACGCCGCGGCTGGCGCCCTGAAATCCAGCTGAGGAGGCTGCGTCCCACTAACTTAAAGGAAGTGAGGACCGCAGCGCCACTCGGAAGTTAAAATGGTTTCCATCTGAAGGAAGTGTGTGGGGGGCGTCGGTCCTCCAGCTACCACGGAGACCTTGACTGACTACGAGACGGAGACACCGACCTCCTGGCCAGTCCCAGAGAGACGGTGAAGAGCAGCCCTCCACCTCCAAACACCCCCATCCCATTGGCTCGTCCTGAACTGTCCACACACACCAGCTCCGGCTCCATGTCCCGATTGGCTACGACGAACTGGGAGAACACCAGGTCGCCCACCTGCACACACACGGATACACACACACACACACAGACAGAGAGAGAGACACACACACACACACATAGAGAGACACACACACACACACACACACACAGAGAGAGAGACACACACACACACAGAGAGAGAGAGAGAGACACACACAGAGAGAGAGAGACACAGAGAGAGAGAGAGAGAGAGAGAGAGAGAGAGACACACACACACACACACACACACACACACACACACACACACACACACACACACACACACACACACACAATAATTACGTAAAAAGCGACAAAAACGTCAGACAAACTAACAAACGTGTCAAAAAAGGTGGGGGGACAACAGCAAAGATGTCATAAAAATGCACCTGGACACCTCTGTGTCCTCAGTGTCTCACCTGGACGTCTCTGTGTCTCACCTGGACACCTCTGTGTCCTCAGTGTCTCACCTGGACGTCTCTGTGTCTGACCTGGACACCTCTGTGTCCTCAGTGTCTCACCTGGACGTCTCTGTGTCTCACCTGGACACCTCTGTGTCCTCAGTGTCTCACCTGGACGTTGGGTCGGTTCCTCTTGGTGGCGCCCTCAAAGGCCAGGTAGGACAGAGACGCCTGCTCACTTCCTCCAAAGTCCACCTTGAAGACGTCTCCGGATTTAACCGTCACGATGCCGATGACGGTCTCTCCTTTAGCGGGGACATACTGAGGACAGAGAGGGACACACTCAACTCCCAGCATGCACTGCTGCAACACCTGTCTTCTCTTTATAAAAATGTTAAAATAAGTATTTTTATTTCCTCACTTTTCGTTTTTTAGATGTGGCTTTTAACGGGACCTGCTGAACTCCATTTAAATATATATACATTTTAAAATTTGACAGGATTTTGTTCGACGGACTTCATTTTCAGAACACAAACTAATAACTCCTATTAATGGGTTTGATCTTCTGATTAATTCGGGGAGCATCTGGTTCACCTTGCACCACTTTATTCCTAAATAATCTCAACTTTTCAGAAATGTTTCCCGCTGCTCGCTGCTGTAAAGCACGGCGCGCTCCAGCGGTCGGCGGGAAGAAATCCCAGCGGACCTGATCAATAAAGTTTAATTTTAACGGCACAAAGCGCGGCGTAATAACATTATCTTCAAGCCGAAATCACTACCGATTCATAATGATTTAAATTCAGTCTAAAAGTTCTGTCATATGAGGAGTGAACGCGTGCTACCACGAAGAAACCTTAAATGACGAGTTTTGTGAATGGACTCTTGCACGTTGTAGAAGTAGAAGCTACTGTTGATAAACAGCCCCGCGGTGTATGACGGGCCTCCTGTGCTGCCTCACCCTCCTCTGCTGGGAATCCATCCAGAACACGTTGGGCTGTTTGTGTCGCAGCACGCCGCTTTTACACACCAGCAGCCGGTCTCCGCTCCGCCTCAGACCCGGGCCACACACAACCTTCTCCGGCTTCACGCGCTCCGTCAGAGAGATGGTGTCGTCGGTGTCCAAGGAGAACTCATCTCCCGGTAACAACACCTCCCCGACTTGATCTTTTAAACCGGAGAACATCGCGGAGACTCCACAGCTTCACTCACATGTGTTGTTGTTGTCAGCGGACTGATATGACTGTGACACACAGGAAACAGGAAACAGGAAGCTCAACCCGCAGCCAGCAGCCCGCAGCGCCCTCTGCGGGACAGAAGGAGCGGCGCAACTAAAGTGACAATAAGCCAATAAGGTCCAAACAGCATTCAAAAGTTGTCATCAGCAGCTTTGGAGGATTATAAACTATAATATAATATAATATAATATAATATAATATAATATAATATAATATAATATAATATAATAAAAGGTCTCTCACTGATCAGAGACAGGAAGTCAAAGAGTCAGTCTGACAAAATAAAACCAGCTGATTTAATAAAGCCAGCGTGAAAATGTTGATTTAACATCAAGTTACGTTTAAAGGAGATGCTCACATCTCTGCAGCTTCAAAGATAAATATATATATATTTATTTCATGAATATTGTTTTTCAAAATAAAGGTCTCAGCTTGCTTTAAATGAACCAGTTTGTAACAGTTTGACCGTCATTCTTTCTCTCCTGAACGCAGCTGTCCAAACATCTGGTTACGTCTCTCATGGGGGGGTGGGGGGGGGGGGGGGGACATCTGGATGTTTAGCTGCTAAATGTTCCACTCTGGGCTCAGATGGTACCCTAAAACTCCAGGAGGGTATCTGGCCCGGGAGGGTTATATATCTGCCAAATGTTCAGGACGGAACATTAAAACATCAGTCTAATGTTGCAGTCACAGGCACACACAGACACACACACACACACACACACACACACACACACACACACACACACACACACACACACACACACACACACACACACACACAGTGGCTGTAATTCTGCACCAAGGCTGAACTTCGGGAAAGAGACTTCAGATACAGTATTAGGGGACCACTAAGGTCTATATAATGTGAGTGTGTGTATGTATATATATATATATATATATATATATATATATATATATATATATATATATATATATATGTTTTTTCTGTATTAATTGTTTCATATTAATGTTTATAATGTTTATATAAATAAGTGTACTTGTTCTGGTGATTCTTTTAAAATAAATACAAGTCTTGTGTTGTGTTTTCAGCTCCTTTTTCATTTTTATTTTACAAAAACACACAAAGATTTAAACCATCAGAGCGCTGCCGACATGCTGCAGGACGACGACGACAACAACAACAACAACAACAACAACACTTTACAAAGGTTTTACATGTCAGAGTTCAAACTTTGGACATTTAATCAAAACTAGTTACAGTACAAAGAAAACAAAACGCTGTCGGTAGAAAATAAAAAAACATTTCTTCTCTCCCCAAACAGAGAATCCCCTCCGATCCTCTCACACATCTGCGTCTCTCAGTGGTTTCCTACATTTCCCAGAATGCCTTTCAACAACCCTCAGAGAAGCTATGGTTTGTGTTTTCAAACAGAAAGTTAATCCGGCTCTCTGTACTCGTACCTACGACAAACAACGCACGATAAAGTGTGAAATCAAAAGTCAACGTGAACTTATTGTAACATACGGCTGTGTTGCTGTGCACTATCGCTGACTCCACTGCTGACCAGCCGCGACATTGGTCTAATCGGATCTCCACCGACCTACAACTACACAACCACACTGTTCCTCTGGCGCATATTTTTGACAAATGTCGATGTAGATTGACGTAAAAGTGGCATCAAATCCGCCTTGGTTGTTCACGCTGCGGCCGCATTGAATTAGAAATAGAATTTGTTCCCAGTGAACCAAACCCTACGCTTGCACTCCGCGCGCTACGCTAGTCGACGTGATGACGGCGCCGTTGATTACGGGAAGGTGTTAACGTAGGTGGAGCGTTCAATGCAGCCGGCTGTGAGGAAGTGGAAATGGAACTGGTGAGCAGAAAAAGTGATGTTTGGCAGCACTTTCAGTCAAAAGAAGGCCGTTCAAGTCCAGCTACATGTTCAATCTGCAATGCTGATTAGTCTGGTGGTGGCGAGGACCCTAAACAATACACAACATCACCGCTGTTACAACATCTGGTATCAAACATCTGGAAGAATACGAGTTGTGATGAAGGAATCTACAGACAGCAGCCAGAATGCAGTAACTTCAGGTACGGCAAAGGAAGGACAGTCCCTGCTGACTTCATTAATGTGTTGACTGAGTTCATGGACTGAGGATGGGAGGAGGACTCAGCAGAACCTCAACCAGTGGATTCAGGATTCAGCCCAACCCCAAAAATCTGGATTCGGTGCATCCCTACATACGTCTGTATAACTCAACAGAATCTAAACTGCATCATTTAGGCTCCAACCACGGAGGTTTTAGCAGGTAAAGAATTTTTCAGATGTTTTTTTTTTGCCAAGTTAAGAAGTCCACGTTGTGTCTCTTTTTACGAAATATTTGGGCGTTTTTTGTATAGTTTTTGTGTATTTTTTAAACCCTTTTGGGGCTTTTTTTCTGGCGTTTTTGTTGCTTGTTGAAAAGGTTAACGTGTGGAAGTTTAGTTTACTAACTGAGAGTTGTATATATGGACCTATAACAGAACATGCTCTGTATTAAACTGGAGCTGCACATCATTAACGGGACAAAGTCTGGATCATGAGCTGTTATTTTACAGATGGATTTCTGTGAAGTCTTCTGTGAGCGACAGAGTTGGTGTTTGCGTTTCCTGTGTGAGTCCAGAGACAGAGGGAGAGGACTGGAGGGGATTCTTCCTTCTGCTTCTACAGGATCAAATACGAGCCGCTAATAGTTCAGCTTGGAAAAACCTTCTGAAGACGGAGGATTACTTCGTCAATGTGTGATTCTAATTTGTGGAGGAATATTTCTGTAAAAGTCTGAGAGACGGACACAAACATTTCCTTTCTGCCTGTTCACAAAATAAAATAAAACCTTTTTACACAAGAAGTATTCAGATTACTGCAGTAAAAGTAATAATACCACGCTGTAATAATACTCTGTTACAGTTAAAGTCCTGCAGTGAAAATGTTACTTCAGCTAAAGTCTGTAAGTATCATCAGGAACATGTAGTTAAAGTATTAAACCACTGTAGAAAGTGTGTGTGTCTGTCTGTCTGTCTGTCTGTCTGTGTGTGTGTGTGTGTGTGTGTGTCTGTGTGTGTGTCTGTGTGTGTGTCTGTGTGTGTGTGTGTCTCTGTGTAAGTGTCTGTGTGTGTGTGTGTGTGTCTCTGTGTAAGTGTCTGTGTGTGTGTGTGTGTGTGTGTGTGTGTGTGTGTGTGTGTGTCTGTGTCTGTGTGTGTGTATGTGTCTGTGTGTGTGTGTGTCTCTGTGTAAGTGTCTGTGTGTGTGTGTCTCTGTGTAAGTGTCTGTGTGTGTGTGTGTGTGTGTGTCTGTATGTGTCTGTGTGTGTGTGTGTGTCTCTGTGTAAGTGTCTGTGTGTGTGTGTGTGTGCTTTATAAGTGTGTGTGTGTGTCTGTGTGCTTGTGCTTGTGTATGTGTATGTGTATATGTGTGTGTGTATGTGTGTGTGTGTGTGTATGTGTATGTGTGTGTGTGTGTGTGTGTGTGTGTATGTGTGTGTGTGTGTGTGTGTGTGTGTGTGTGTGTGTGTGTCTCTGTGTGTGTGTGTCTCTGTGTGTAAAGGATCCAACCAGTTGTGTGTTTAAAGGCCGTTATATTGTTGGCTAGTTAACTTTAGAATCAAACATCAGATGTTATAACCTGCATGTGTTCTGTGTTGCAGTAATCTTAATGTATAAAGTAACTAGTAACTAAAGCTGTAACAGATGAATGGAGTGGAGTAACTAAAGTAACTAGTAACTAAATCTGTAACAGATGAATGTAGCGGAGTAACTAAAGTAACTAGTAACTAAAGCTGGAACAGATGAATGTAGTGGAGTAAAAAGTAGAATATTTCTCTCTGAAATGTAGTGGAGTAGAAGTAGAAAGCGGCATGAAAAGAAAAGACTCAAGTAAAGTACAAGTACCTCAACCAACATCTGGACTTAAGTACAGCACTGGAGTAAATGTACTTAGTTACACCCCCCCCCCCGTGTAATTATTAACGCCTCTTATTTGTTCCCATTTCTCTCTTCCTCGGACATTTGGCAGTTTTACTGCGACATGGTCTTGCTGGAGCGGCTGCGGACCACTTTCTGGAACAGATCGTCTGAAACACAAACCACAGTTTGAGTCTACGGGTCCTGAAGAGGCTCAAAGTCGACGTGTTTGAGAAATAATTCAGAAAGAAGAAACTCACCGTCCCTGAAGCTCTTAGAGTCCGCCTGTTAGACAGAGAATAAAGAGTATTAATGACAGAAATACACCAAAAGACACTCCAAATACCAGTTGTCATCATTTTTATGTAAAGTGAAAAAAGCAACAAAAGTAAACACACAAAAAAGCTTCTAGCGGTGAAATTGTATTTTGCATTCAAATGAATAGTGCTCTCTAGTGCCTCGCTTTTTCAAATGCGTGTTGCAACTACGGTAGCCGTTATGTACCAAGAAGCTATGGCAACATGTCTTCCAATTTTCGCTTTTTTGGCGCAGAGGATTCCTTTCACTTATTTTCTTACGTGAAAACTTAAATGTGCCTTTTTTCATATGATTATTCAGTGATTGTGTGTGTTCTCACCCTGGAGGAAGCAGCGGATCTGAGAGGAGCTGCCGGTCCGTCCGCCTGCTCTCTCTCCACCTTCGGAGCTGCAAACCCAAACATCTGGTTAGCAAACATCTAACAACAGGAAGCAGTCACAGAGCAACACACAGCAGTCACAGAGCAACATGCTACAGTCACAGAGCAACATGCAGCAGTCACAGAGCAACACGTAGCAGTCTCAGAGCAACATGCTACAGTCACAGAGCAACACACAGCAGTCACAGAGAAACATGTTACAGTCACAGAGCAAGACACAACAGTCACAGAGCAACACATCAGTCACAGAGCAACATGCTACAGTCACAGAGCAACACGCAGCAGTCACAGAGCAACATGCTACAGTCACAGAGCAACACGCAGCAGTCACAGAGCAACACATAGCTGTCTCAGAGCAACATGCTACAGTCACAGAGCAACATGCTACAGTCACAGAGCAACACATAGCTGTCTCAGAGCAACATGCTACAGTCACAGAGCAACACACAGCAGTCACAGAGAAACATGTTACAGTCACAGAGCAACATGCAGCAGTCACAGAGCAACACACAGCAGTCACAGAGCAACATGCAGCAGTCACAGAGCAACACATAGCTGTTACAGAGCAACACGCAGCAGTCACAGAGCAACACGTAGCTGTTACAGAGCAACACGCAGCAGTCACAGAGCAACACGTAGCAGTCACAGAGCAACATGTAGCAGTCACAGAGCAACACGTAGCAGTCTCAGAGCAACATGTTACAGTCACAGAGCAACACGCAGCAGTCACAGAGCAACACACAGCATTCACAGAGCAACATGCAGCAGTCACAGAGCAACACATAGCTGTTACAGAGCAACACGCAGCAGTCACAGAGCAACACGTAGCTGTTACAGAGCAACACGCAGCAGTCACAGAGCAACACGTAGCAGTCACAGAGCAACATGTAGCAGTCTCAGAGCAACACGTAGCAGTCTCAGAGCAACATGTTACAGTCACAGAGCAACACGCAGCAGTCACAGAGCAACACACAGCATTCACAGAGCAACACGTAGCAGTCTCAGAGCAACATGCTACAGTCACAGAGCAACACACAGCAGTCACAGAGCAACACAGCAGTCACAGAGCAACATGTTACAGTCACAGAGCAACACACAGCAGTCACAGAGCAACATGTTACAGTCACAGAGCAACACACAGCAGTCACAGAGCAACATGCAGCAGTCACAGAGCAACACACAGCAGTCACAGAGCAACACACAGCAGTCACAGAGCAACATGCTACAGTCACAGAGCAACATGCAGCAGTCACAGAGCAACATGCTACAGTCACAGAGCAACACACAGCAGTCACAGAGCAACACACAGCAGTCACAGAGCAACATGCTACAGTCACAGAGCAACATGCAGCAGTCACAGAGCAACATGCTACAGTCACAGAGCAACACACAGCAGTCACAGAGCAACACACAGCAGTCACAGAGCAACATGCTACAGTCACAGAGCAACATGCAGCAGTC
>CM042323.1:37336178-37346178 GCA_023566125.1 Zingel zingel | reverse complement strand
GACAGACAGACAGACAGAGAGACAGCGAGACAGACAGACAGACAGACAGAGAGACAGACAGACAGACAGACAGACAGAGAGACTTGTTGACATGTTTAATATGTTTGTTTAAGTGTACTTGTTCTGGAGATTCCTTTACAGATAAATACAGTCTCTCGGGGTCAAAGGTTACCTCTGAAGGCGTCCTCCAGAGGCGCCAGCATGGTCAGCGCCTCGGAGCCCGTCAGGTGCGGCGAGAGACCCGCCTCCACAAACAGCTTGGTCGCCGTGGCAATGGATGACCCTTCAGCCAGCTCCAGCAGAACTTTGGCTGAAAAAAAACCCCAAAAAACACAAGTTAACAAAAGAAACGCTCCAGAAACGTCTCACGTGGTCCGTGGACCGTGGACCGCGGACCGTGGACCGTGGACCGCGGACCGCGGACCGTGGACCGTGGTCCGTGGACCGTGGTCCGTGGACCGTGGACCGTGGACCGTGGACCTTATCATCGCCATATCTGAGTCTAGTGCTACGTTTACAAACGGACATTTCAACCTCTCTGTTTTCAAACATAACATCGTGCACAGCTGTAAGTTTTCAGAAAAGTCTTTGTTTACACGTATCCGAGCATATATGCCGTTAATGCCGTCAGGAGCACGCCAGACCTGTAGGTGGCGGTGTAACGAGAAGCTCAAGCCCACGTTAGCCAATCAGAACCCCAAAAATAGCAACAACAGCAACAACCTGTCTCTTCTCTTCCTCACTTCCTCGGCTGCCTAGACCTCCGTTGGTCTCGGTTTACGTGCAAACATGCAAACGAAGATTTCCAAAATCTCCACTTTGGCCCGAGCTTTTAGAAATAATCGTTTTCTGTGATAAAAACGGGGTTTTCGTGTAAATGAGACGCCAAACCGCGGGAAAATATCCGCGTCTTCCCTTCGTGTAAACGGGGCTTAAAGCAGTGGAAACGCTAGAGGACATAATATACACAGAGCACTTCTGGTTTACGGTCCCAGAATACTATTCATTGAATGTTCCTCACGCCCGGACAGAGTTGTTTGAAAAGGCTTTCATGTTTGCTGCACCTTCTACTGGGAATGACCTGCAGAAAACAGCCAAACTACACGGTCTAATGTCCTTAAATGACTTCAAAGGTTCTGTTACAACCATAGAACACGAGTCCATCCACACGTGCAGATGTTTTAACTAACGGTTCTTTTATTTAATTGAAATGCACTTGAGATGTCTTTGCCTCTTTAGTGATTGTAAATTGTTTTTATATGTAACTAACTTGTTCTGCTATCTTGGCCAGGTCTCTCTTGAAAAAGAGATGTAATATCTCAATGAGACCAACCTGGTTAAATAAAAAGAAAATACAACTAACTAAGTCCAACTACAATCATTAGATCTGAAAAAAGTCCTGATGTGTAGACGGAAAAGATCTTAAAAGAAAACACAAAAGTGGCGTTGCGTTTTCATTTTTTATTCCGCGTTTAGACGAGCGTTTTGGGGGGAAAATCTGACTGATATAAGTCAAAATATATAGACATATGGACCGAATTTCCTCAGCAGTATCCTGTACCTGGAGGGAGGTCATATCCACACGAGAAAGACGCTCTCTGTAAAAGTCAGATATCATCAAAGCTGAAAGCCATCCGGACCAAGTGTAGGCAGGCTGTGGATACCCCACGGAGGAGTGGCCATGGGCGAGTGATATCTCTAGATTTAGATTTCTGTAACCAAATACGGGTCCCCAGCCACCACAGCAATAGAGGCTGCAGACTTTTGTGTTTTTCCCCTTTAGACGGGAACGCGACGGTGGTTAAGATTTCCACTCTGGAGGGCGGTTTATAAGCCCCAAAAATGCCGTCGCCGTCTAAACGAAAGGCACATTTGATCAAATATTTTGTGGTTTTCACTCGCGATTGTTCTCGTGTAAACAGGGCCTTAGTCATTCTGCACCTTAACCTTATAATGACCCTGCAAAGAGACACAACACGACTGCAAAGAGACACAACACGACTGCAAAGAGACACAACACGACTGCAAAGAGACACAACACGACTACATAGAGACATAACACGACTGCAAAGAGACACAACACGACTGCAAAGAGACACAACACGACTACAAAGAGACACAACACGACTGCAAAGGGACACAACACGACTACAAAGAGACACAACACGACTGCAAAGAGACACAACACGACTGCAAATAGACACAACACGACTGCAAAGAGACACAACACGACTACAAAGAGACACAACACGACTACAAAGAGACACAACACGACTACAAAGAGACACAACACGACTACAAAGAGACACAACACGACTGCAAAGGGACACAACACGACTACAAAGAGACACAACACGACTAATTAGAAATTACCTTTTTTTTAAATTGAAAAATTTCACATTTTTTCCACAGACGGAGGGAAAACACTGGAACTAGTAGTATTCATAAGCGTAGATTCAGGGGCCGATGTTGAAACTAAAGCTACAACCCACACTAAATACCTGAGTCTTCTACTAAACACTGGTAGTAGTATTAGTACCTGAGTCTTGGATAAGCAGCTCGTTGATGTAGTATTAGTACCTGAGTCTTGGATAAGCAGCTCGTTGATGTAGTATTAGTACCTGAGTCTTGGATAAGCAGCTCGTTGATGTAGTATTAGTACCTGAGTCTGGGAGGAGCAGCTCGTTGATGTAGTATTAGTACCTGAGTCTTGGATAAGCAGCTCGTTGATGTAGTATTAGTACCTGAGTCTTGGATAAGCAGCTCGTTGATGTAGTATTAGTACCTGAGTCTGGGATGAGCAGCTCGTTGATGTAGTATTAGTACCTGAGTCTGGGATAAGCAGCTCGTTGATGTAGTATTAGTACCTGAGTCTGGGAGGAGCAGCTCGTTGATGCGGTATTAGTACCTGAGTCTGGGAGGAGCAGCTCGTTGATGCAGTATTAGTACCTGAGTCTGGGAGGAGCAGCTCGTTGATGCAGTATTAGTACCTGAGTCTGGGAGGAGCAGCTTGTTGATGCAGTATTAGTACCTGAGTCTGGGAGGAGCAGCTTGTTGATGCAGTATTAGTACCTGAGTCTGGGAGGAGCAGCTTGTTGATGCAGTATTAGTACCTGAGTCTGGGAGGAGCAGCTCGTTGATGCAGTATTAGTACCTGAGTCTGGGAGGAGCAGCTTGTTGATGCAGTATTAGTACCTGAGTCTGGGATAAGCAGCTCGTTGATGTAGTATTAGTACCTGAGTCTGGGATAAGCAGCTCGTTGATGTAGTATTAGTACCTGAGTCTGGGATAAGCAGCTCGTTGATGTAGTATTAGTACCTGAGTCTGGGATAAGCAGCTCGTTGATGTAGTGGACGACTCCATTGGTTCCCAGCTGGTCCTTCTTGGTGACGATGGCCTTCCCGTTCAGCGTCATGTCTGCTCCGTCACAGCCGACCTCCAGCACGGTGCCCTGCAGCGTCTCCATCGGCGTGCCCGCCACGATGGACTCGGCACACTGCATGTGCTTCAGGATGTGGTAGTTCAGCAGGTCTGGGGACACGTACTTTGTTTTAGGGGTGGCACGGTTCACTAAATCCACGGTTCGGTCCGTATCACGGTTTTCGGTTCTTGTTATTTTTGCTTTTAATCTTTAACACTCCAGAAATATACTTCAGCAGATGATATATAGCTAACATTAGCAGACTGAATGCATGTTGCAGAATGCTTGCACACAGCTGCAGTTCTATCTATGGTTGATTTCTGCTGTCGTCATAGGTAACAGGAAATCCAAAATGTTCCCACACACCAGACTATATACCACGCTGGAGCATCCTCCATCTCTACAGCCTTCATCATCTCTCCACCTGACATCTCTACAGTCTTCCTCATCTCTCCCACCTGACATCTCTACAGTCTTCCTCATCTTCCTCATCTCTCCCACCTGACATCTCTACAGCCTTCCTCATCTTTCTCATCTCTCCCACCTGACATCTCTACAGTCTTCCTCATCTTCCTCATCTCTCCACCTGACATCTCTACAGTCTTCCTCATCTCTCCCACCTGACATCTCTACAGTCTTCCTCATCTCTCCCACCTGACATCTCTACAGTCTTCCTCATCTCTCCCACCTGACATCTCTACAGTCTTCCTCATCTCTCCCTCCTGACATCTCTACAGTCTTCCTCATCTCTCCCTCCTGACATCTCTACAGCCTTCCTCATCTTCCTCATCTCTCCACCTGACATCTCTACAGTCTTCCTCATCTTCCTCATCTCTCCACCTGACATCTCTACAGCCTTCCTCATCTTCCTCATCTCTCCACCTGACATCTCTACACGTGACGTGACCTGCAGTCTCTCAAAATCTGATGAAGATCTGTTGAACTGACCTTTGTTGATCTGAAATGAAGACAGATTCAGCGACTGCACGGCCTATTTCTCTCTTAACATGTTCTCAGGAACACGTTTCGGTGAACTATTTTAGTCCAATATGAGATTGTATTCTGAATGAGACGCCATTAGAGTCTGTTTTGAAATTCGGGATCAGCAAGACCCGTCCAATCAGCTGCCATGTGTTGCGTTCGTCACGCTCATCCCCCTCGTCGTTTTAACGTAGGTGTGTAAAGTGGCACTACGGCAGGAAGAGGTTAGTGCACGTTAACGGTAGACTGGCGGACCGTGAGACGCACACACGCTCCAAACAGAGACAAGCCAACCGAGCGGTTAGGATGTTTTCTCATGAACCGTACCAGCCCTAGTTTGTATGTGTTATGTGTAACATGGCAAAACAAGACTAAAAAAGAAATGATCGGTCACCTCTGAGAGCTACGGGGTCTCCCAGGATCCTGTTCAGGGTCTCCGGAGGAATCTTCTCAAACGCCTCGTTGGTCGGAGCAAAGATGGTGTACTGACCCTCCTCCTCCAACATGGTGGTCAGCCCGGCGGCCGCTATCGCCGTCTGCAACACAGAGACACAGAGATAACAGGAAGTCAGGGACAGAGATAGAGACAGAGAACAGGAAGTCAGGGACTGAAAACCACATTTATATCAATTGTCTCAAAACGTTTAAACTTTTTCTCTCAATATATTCAACTTTTTTCTGAAAATATTCAGACTTTTTTCCTTAAAATATTCCAAACTTTTTCCAAAATATTCCAATTTTTCTTACCAAAATATTCTGACTTTTTTTTCCAAAATATTCCGACTTTTGTTCCTTAAAACATTCCATCTTTTTCTAAAAATATTGGGACTTTTTTTCCCGAAATGTTTTGACTTTTTTCCAAAACGTTTTGACTTTTTTCCAAAATGTCTTGACTTTTTTTCCTTAAAACATTTCAACTTTTTCTAAAAATATTCCAACTTTTCTAAAAATATTCCGACTTTTTTTTACCAAACTTTCTGACTTTTTTTCCTTAAAACATTCCAACTTTTTCTAAAAATATTCCAACTTTTTCCAAAATATTCCAATTTTTTTTACCAAAATATTCTGACTTTTTTTTTCCAAAATATTCCGACTTTTGTTCCTTAAAACATTTCAACTTTTTCTAAAAATATTCCAACTTTTCTAAAAATATTCCGACTTTTTTTTACCAAACTTTCTGACTTTTTTCCTTAAAACATTCCAACTTTTTCTAAAAATATTCCAACTTTTTCCAAAATATTCCAATTTTTTTTACCAAAATATTCTGACTTTTTTTCCAAAATATTCCGACTTTTGTTCCTTAAAACATTCCATCTTTTTCTAAAAATATTGCGAATTTTTTTTCTAAATGTTTTGACTTTTTTACCAAAATATTACGACTTTTTTTTTTAAATATTCCAACTTTTTCTAAAAATATTCCAATTTTTTCTAAAAATATTCCAACTTTTCTAAAAATATTCCAACTTTTTCTAAAAATATTCCGACTTTTTTTCAAAATGTTTTGACTTTTTTTCCTTAAAATATTCCAACTTTTTTTCCTTAAAACATTTGAACTTTTCTAAAAATATTCCAACTTTTTCTAAAAATATTCCGACTTTTTTTTCAAAATGTTTTTACTTATTTTCCTTAAAATATTCCAACTTTTTTTCCTTAAAACATTTGAACTTTTCTAAAAATATTCCAACTTTTTCTAAAAATATTGCGAATTTTTTTCTAAATGTTTTGACTTTTTTTTCCAAAATATTACAACTTTTTTTAAATATTCCAACTTTTTCTAAAAATATTCCAACTTTTCTAAAAATATTCCAACTTTTTCTAAAAATATTCCGACTTTTTTTTCAAAATATTCCAACTTTTTTTCCTTAAAACATTCCAACTTTTCTAAAAATGTTCAAACTTTTTCTAAAAATATTCCAACTTTTTCTAAAAAAATTCCGCCTTATTTTTCAAAATGTTTTGACTTTTTCTCCAAAATATTCCAACTTTTTTTTACTTAAAAAATTCCAACTTTTCTAAAAATATTCAACTTTTTTTTCAAAATGTTTTGACTTTTTTTTCCAAAATATTCCAACTTTTTTTCCTTAAAACATTCCAACTTTTCTAAAAATATTCCAACTTTTTCTAAAAATATTCCAACTTTTTCCAAAATATTCCAATTTTTTTTACCAAAATATTCTGACTTTTTTTTCCAAAATATTCCGACTTTTGTTCCTTAAAACATTCCATCTTTTTCTAAAAATATTGCGAATTTTTTTTCTAAATGTTTTGACTTTTTTACCAAAATATTACGACTTTTTTTTTTAAATATTCCAACTTTTTCTAAAAATATTCCAATTTTTTCTAAAAATATTCCAACTTTTCTAAAAATATTCCAACTTTTTCTAAAAATATTCCGACTTTTTTTCAAAATGTTTTGACTTTTTTTCCTTAAAATATTCCAACTTTTTTTCCTTAAAACATTTGAACTTTTCTAAAAATATTCCAACTTTTTCTAAAAATATTCCGACTTTTTTTTCAAAATGTTTTGACTTATTTTCCTTAAAATATTCCAACTTTTTTTCCTTAAAACATTTGAACTTTTCTAAAAATATTCCAACTTTTTCTAAAAATATTGCGAATTTTTTTTCTAAATGTTTTGACTTTTTTTTCCAAAATATTACAACTTTTTTTTAAATATTCCAACTTTTTCTAAAAATATTCCAACTTTTCTAAAAATATTCCAACTTTTTCTAAAAATATTCCAACTTTTTCTAAAAATATTCCGCCTTATTTTTCAAAATGTTTTGACTTTTTCTCCAAAATATTCCAACTTTTTTTTACTTAAAACATTCCAACTTTTCTAAAAATATTCAACTTTTTTTTCAAAATGTTTTGACTTTTTTTTCCAAAATATTCCAACTTTTTTTCCTTAAAACATTCCAACTTTTCTAAAAATATTCCAACTTTTTCTTAAAATATTCCAATTTTTTTTACCAAAATATTCTGACTTTTTTTTCCAAAATATTCCGACTTTTGTTCCTTAAAACATTCCATCTTTTTCTAAAAATATTGCGAATTTTTTTTCTAAATGTTTTGACTTTTTTACCAAAATATTACGACTTTTTTTTTTTAAATATTCCAACTTTTTCTAAAAATATTCCAATTTTTTCTAAAAATATTCCAACTTTTCTAAAAATATTCCAACTTTTTCTAAAAATATTCCGACTTTTTTTCAAAATGTTTTGACTTTTTTTCCTTAAAATATTCCAACTTTTTTTCCTTAAAACATTTGAACTTTTCTAAAAATATTCCAACTTTTTCTAAAAATATTCCGACTTTTTTTTCAAAATGTTTTGACTTATTTTCCTTAAAATATTCCAACTTTTTTTCCTTAAAACATTTGAACTTTTCTAAAAATATTCCAACTTTTTCTAAAAATATTGCGAATTTTTTTTCTAAATGTTTTGACTTTTTTTTCCAAAATATTACAACTTTTTTTTAAATATTCCAACTTTTTCTAAAAATATTCCAACTTTTCTAAAAATATTCCAACTTTTTCTAAAAATATTCCAACTTTTTCTAAAAATATTCCGCCTTATTTTTCAAAATGTTTTGACTTTTTCTCCAAAATATTCCAACTTTTTTTTACTTAAAACATTCCAACTTTTCTAAAAATATTCAACTTTTTTTTCAAAATGTTTTGACTTTTTTTTCCAAAATATTCCAACTTTTTTTCCTTAAAACATTCCAACTTTTCTAAAAATATTCCAACTTTTTCTTAAAATATTCCAATTTTTTTTACCAAAATATTCTGACTTTTTTTTCCAAAATATTCCGACTTTTGTTCCTTAAAACATTCCATCTTTTTCTAAAAATATTGCGAATTTTTTTTCTAAATGTTTTGACTTTTTTACCAAAATATTACGACTTTTTTTTTTAAATATTCCAACTTTTTCTAAAAATATTCCAATTTTTTCTAAAAATATTCCAACTTTTCTAAAAATATTCCAACTTTTTCTAAAAATATTCCGACTTTTTTTCAAAATGTTTTGACTTTTTTTCCTTAAAATATTCCAACTTTTTTTCCTTAAAACATTTGAACTTTTCTAAAAATATTCCAACTTTTTCTAAAAATATTGCGAATTTTTTTCTAAATGTTTTGACTTTTTTTTCCAAAATATTACAACTTTTTTTAAATATTCCAACTTTTTCTAAAAATATTCCAACTTTTCTAAAAATATTCCAACTTTTTCTAAAAATATTCCGACTTTTTTTTCAAAATATTCCAACTTTTTTTCCTTAAAACATTCCAACTTTTCTAAAAATGTTCAAACTTTTTCTAAAAATATTCCAACTTTTTCTAAAAAAATTCCGCCTTATTTTTCAAAATGTTTTGACTTTTTCTCCAAAATATTCCAACTTTTTTTTACTTAAAAAATTCCAACTTTTCTAAAAATATTCAACTTTTTTTTCAAAATGTTTTGACTTTTTTTTCCAAAATATTCCAACTTTTTTTCCTTAAAACATTCCAACTTTTCTAAAAATATTCCAACTTTTTCTAAAAATATTCCAACTTTTTCCAAAATATTCCAATTTTTTTTACCAAAATATTCTGACTTTTTTTTCCAAAATATTCCGACTTTTGTTCCTTAAAACATTCCATCTTTTTCTAAAAATATTGCGAATTTTTTTTCTAAATGTTTTGACTTTTTTACCAAAATATTACGACTTTTTTTTTTAAATATTCCAACTTTTTCTAAAAATATTCCAATTTTTTCTAAAAATATTCCAACTTTTCTAAAAATATTCCAACTTTTTCTAAAAATATTCCGACTTTTTTTCAAAATGTTTTGACTTTTTTTCCTTAAAATATTCCAACTTTTTTTCCTTAAAACATTTGAACTTTTCTAAAAATATTCCAACTTTTTCTAAAAATATTCCGACTTTTTTTTCAAAATGTTTTGACTTATTTTCCTTAAAATATTCCAACTTTTTTTCCTTAAAACATTTGAACTTTTCTAAAAATATTCCAACTTTTTCTAAAAATATTGCGAATTTTTTTTCTAAATGTTTTGACTTTTTTTTCCAAAATATTACAACTTTTTTTTAAATATTCCAACTTTTTCTAAAAATATTCCAACTTTTCTAAAAATATTCCAACTTTTTCTAAAAATATTCCAACTTTTTCTAAAAAAATTCCGCCTTATTTTTCAAAATGTTTTGACTTTTTCTCCAAAATATTCCAACTTTTTTTTACTTAAAACATTCCAACTTTTCTAAAAATATTCAACTTTTTTTTCAAAATGTTTTGACTTTTTTTTCCAAAATATTCCAACTTTTTTTCCTTAAAACATTCCAACTTTTCTAAAAATATTCCAACTTTTTCTTAAAATATTCCAACTTTTTCAAAAAATATTCCGACTTTTTTTTCAAAATGTTTTGACTTTTTTTCAAAATATTTTGACTTTTTTTCCAAAATATTCCGCCTTTTTTTTCAAAATGTTTTGACTTTTTTCCAAAATATTCCAACTTTTTTTCCTTAAAACATTCCAACTTTTCTAAAAATGTTCAAACTTTTTCTAAAAATATTCCAACTTTTTCTAAAAAAATTCCGCCTTA
>CM042323.1:37318678-37326178 GCA_023566125.1 Zingel zingel | reverse complement strand
CATGTGGGCTGTAATGCTGGTCTGTATATGGGCCCATGTGGGCTGTAATGTTGGTCTGTATGTGGGCCCATGTGGGCTGTAATGCTGGTCTGTATGTGGGCGCATGTGGGCTGTAATGCTGGTCTGTATGTGGGCCCATGTGGGCTGTAATGCTGGTCTGTATGTGGGCCCATGTGGGCTGTAATGCTGGTCTGTATGTGGGCCCATGTGGGCTGTAATGCTGGTCTGTATGTGGGTCCATGTGGGCTGTAATGCTGGTCTGTATGTGGGCCCATGTGGGCTGTAATGCTGGTCTGTATGTGGGCCCATGTGGGCTGTAATGCTGGTCTGTATGTGGGCCCATGTGGGCTGTAATGCTGGTCTGTATGTGGGCCCATGTGGGCTGTAATGCTGGTCTGTATGTGGGCCCATGTGGGCTGTAATGCTGGTCTGTATGTGGGCCCATGTGGGCTGTAATGCTGGTCTGTATGTGGGCCCATGTGGGCTGTAATGCTGGTCTGTATGTGGGCCCATGTGGGCTGTAATGCTGGTCTGTATGTGGGTCCATGTGGGCTGTAATGCTGGTCTGTATGTGCGCCCATGTGGGCTGTAATGCTGGTCTGTATGTGGGCCCATGTGGGCTGTAATGCTGGTCTGTATGTGGGCCCATGTGGGCTGTAATGCTGGTCTGTATGTGGGCCCATGTGGGCTGTAATGCTGGTCTGTATGTGGGTCCATGTGGGCTGTAATGCTGGTCTGTATGTGGGTCCATGTGGGCTGTAATGCTGGTCTGTATGTGGGCCCATGTGGGCTGTAATGCTGGTCTGTATGTGGGCCCATGTGGGCTGTAATGCTGGTCTGTATGTGGGCCCATGTGGGCTGTAATGCTGGTCTGTATGTGGGCCCATGTGGGCTGTAATGCTGGTCTGTATGTGGGCCCATGTGGGCTGTAATGCTGGTCTGTATGTGGGCCCATGTGGGCTGTAATGCTGGTCTGTATGTGGGTCCATGTGGGCTGTAATGCTGGTCTGTATGTGGGTCCATGTGGGCTGTAATGCTGGTCTGTATGTGGGCCCATGTGGGCTGTAATGCTGGTCTGTATGTGGGCCCATGTGGGCTGTAATGCTGGTCTGTATGTGGGCCCATGTGGGCTGTAATGCTGGTCTGTATGTGGGCCCATGTGGGCTGTAATGCTGGTCTGTATGTGGGCCCATGTGGGCTGTAATGCTGGTCTGTATGTGGGCCCATGTGGGCTGTAATGCTGGTCTGTATGTGGGCCCATGTGGGCTGTAATGTTGGTCTGTATGTGGGTCCATGTGGGCTGTAATGCTGGTCTGTATGTGGGTCCATGTGGGCTGTAATGCTGGTCTGTATGTGGGCCCATGTGGGCTGTAATGCTGGTCTGTATGTGGGTCCATGTGGGCTGTAATGCTGGTCTGTATGTGGGCCCATGTGGGCTGTAATGCTGGTCTGTATGTGGGCCCATGTGGGCTGTAATGCTGGTCTGTATGTGGGCCCATGTGGGCTGTAATGCTGGTCTGTATGTGGGCCCATGTGGGCTGTAATGCTGGTCTGTATGTGGGCCCATGTGGGCTGTAATGTTGGTCTGTATGTGGGCCCATGTGGGCTGTAATGCTGGTCTGTATGTGGGTCCATGTGGGCTGTAATGCTGGTCTGTATGTGGGCCCATGTGGGCTGTAATGCTGGTCTGTATGTGGGCCCATGTGGGCTGTAATGCTGGTCTGTATGTGGGCCCATGTGGGCTGTAATGCTGGTCTGTATGTGGGTCCATGTGGGCTGTAATGCTGGTCTGTATGTGGGCCCATGTGGGCTGTAATGCTGGTCTGTATGTGGGCCCATGTGGGCTGTAATGCTGGTCTGTATGTGGGTCCATGTGGGCTGTAATGCTGGTCTGTATGTGGGTCCATGTGGGCTGTAATGCTGGTCTGTATGTGGGCCCATGTGGGCTGTAATGCTGGTCTGTATGTGGGCCCATGTGGGCTGTAATGCTGGTCTGTATGTGGGTCCATGTGGGCTGTAATGCTGGTCTGTATGTGGGCCCATGTGGGCTGTAATGCTGGTCTGTATGTGGGCCCATGTGGGCTGTAATGCTGGTCTGTATGTGGGCCCATGTGGGCTGTAATGCTGGTCTGTATATGGGCCCATGTGGGCTGTAATGCTGGTCTGTATGTGGGCCCATGTGGGCTGTAATGCTGGTCTGTATGTGGGCCCATGTGGGCTGTAATGCTGGTCTGTATGTGGGCCCATGTGGGCTGTAATGCTGGTCTGTATGTGGGCCCATGTGGGCTGTAATGGAGCGTGGAGGCCCAGCGCAGCCTGCCTGACTTCCTGGAGAGATTTCCATAATAAATGTGGCTCAGCTGTCGAAGGTCATAAAGCTCATTTTCAAGAGAAGAATCTGCAGCCAGACCAGATGCCTCACTGGAGGAGGGGGAGGGGGGGACGACACTAGACCCCTCGGAGCCTCTACTCACATTTTTGGGAACTCACAAGCAGAAGAATCAGTCTCTCGTTCATTGATTTGCCCTTAGCTCGCGTAGGGAAAAGTTCAACACAGTTCAAATTGTATCTCCCTTTGTCGATCTCAGTCTACCTGGGAGGGTCTCAATCTACTTGAGAGGGTCTCAATACGTGGATGGGTCTCAATCTACCTGGGAGGGTATCAATCTACCTGGGTGGGTCTCAATCTACCTGGGAGGGTCTCAATCTACCTGAGAGAGTCTCAATCTACCTGAGAGGGTCTCAATCTACCTGGATGGGTCTCAATCTACCTGGGTGGGTCTCAATCTACCTGAGAGAGTCTCAATCTACCTGATAGGGTCTCAATCTACCTGGGAGGGTCTCAATCTACCTGAGAGAGTCTCAATCTACCTGAGAGGGTCTCAATCTACCTGAGAGGGTCTCAATCTACCTGGATGGGTCTCAATCTACCTGGGTGGGCCTCAATGTACCTGAGAGGGTCTCAATCTACCTGGGAGGGTCTCAATCTACCTGGTGGGTCTCAAGCTACCTGGGCGGGTCTCAATCTACCTGGGAGGGTCTCAATCTACCTGGATGGGTAGATTGACAACATTAGACATTAGAGAACGTCCAACTTACTGCACATTTAAAAAGCACCTTAAATAACTTCTTAAGAGTTCCCAGTTATGTCATCATTTTGACTAATTGTATTGATGTAATGTAATCTGCCTGAATGTGTGCTAATGTGTGTTTGTTTGATATTGTATATCGTCATATTCTTTTGTGTTGCATTATCTTGTATGTTGTTGCTTTCCTGCCTCGGGACTACAGGTGGAAATGAGCATTTATGCTATAACCTGGCTCAGTTACAGTCCGTACAGAAATGTTAGATTGTTCATTAATGTACACTGTCATGAATAAATAAATAAATAAATGGATTTAGAAGTTGAAAATACAGAAAATACTTTGGAGAAAGAAGAATGGTGAGAAGTAGGAGCCGGGAGTTATTAGTTTGGGAACTTCGGCTGTCTGTAAATGTGCTTCAGTTATATATGTTCATGTATTTCTGTGTTTTTATTAAGTGTATTCAGTCGCTCGGCAGGATGTTGAACGCAGCTTTAAAACGTTTCTCACAAACAGATTCTTTCAGCTCGGATCAGGAAGCGGGGGGGGGGAAAGAGGAAGTGAGAGTTTCTGTGGACGACACACACACACACACACACACACACACACACACACACACACACACACACATATAGTGCGTCTCACTATCTTTGTGGGGACCCGTCATTGACATAATGCATTCCCTAGCCCCTTACCCTAACCTTAACCATCACCACTAGATGCCTAACCTTAACCCTTACCCTCACCCTAACCATAACCTAATTCTAACCCTAATCCTAAAACCAAGTCTTAACCCTCAAACAGACCTTTAACCTTGTGGGCTCCAGCATTTTGGCCCCACAAAGCTGGTCGGACCCCACAAGTATACTGGACTCCCGGTTTTTGGATCCCACGAATGTAGTTAAACAAGAACACACACACACACACACACACACACACACACACACACACACACACACACACACACACACACACACACACACACACAAACACACAGAGTCTGTGGAAACTCTCAGCTCTTATCTGTGACAGTTTCATTAGATTTACACTCCTGTCAGCGGGTTTCTGTGAAGGAGGATCAGCAGGTCAGCAGAAGGAAGACTCATATGTAATGACACCCCCACCCCCGCATAACTCACAGACCCACGTCTGCCCCGTCTCCCCCGCTGAGACCTCAGACCCTCCCCCCTTCCCCTCTCCCTCCCTAAACTAAACTCTCAAACACTGTGTCCTTCATTTAGTTTCACACTGTAAATCACTTCTCCACGGCTGTCCTAAATATCATAATCAGAGTCAGCTTTAATAACCAACATTTTCTTCGGAAAGGACGCCTAACCCCCCCCCACCCCCCCACACCCCCCGCCCCGCTAAATGTGAGCACATAAGACTTCCACAAACCGAGGAGGAAACACTGACATATAAGGAATTTGAGTCCGGCTTTTTGTTGCTCAAAAACAACGATTGCTTTCGCTACATCCACCAGACTCCATGTAAATAATCAGGACTTTTATCATCGTAAAACACACTTCATTCAAAGTGGACGGAAACTAAATAAAACTATCAAAAGCCGTCTTGGTTCATCTTTCCACTGTTCCAACAATCACCACTCTGGTTTGGTTGAAATAAACCCTTAATTCACCCATTTACATGTGGAAATATGCTGGCTCTATACACACTAAAAGTCCTGATTATTTACATGGAGTCTGGTGGAGATATGCTGGCTCTATACACGCTAAAAGTCCTGATTATTTACATGGAGTCTGGTGGAAATATGCTGGCTCTATACACGCTAAAAGTACTGATTATTTACATGGAGTCTGGTGGAAATATGCTGGCTCTATACACGCTAAAAGTCCTGATTATTTACATGGAGTCTGGTGGAGATATGCTGGCTCTATACACGCTAAAAGTTCTGATTATTTACATGGAGTCTGGTGGAGATATGCTGGCTCTACACACGCTAAAAGTTCTGATTATTTACACGGAGTCTGGTGGAGATATGCTGGCTCTATACACGCTAAAAGTCCTGATTATTTACATGGAGTCTGGTGGAAATATGCTGGCTCTATACACGCTAAAAGTCCTGATTATTTACATGGAGTCTGGTGGAGTTTGGTGATGGTGATTTCGGGGCTGTTTCATGTTAAACTAAAAGGATCTTCCTCTTTAACTAAAAGGTCTATCTCTGTAGGGATCCATCCCATAATGTTGTCAGACTCTTAGAATAATAATCTGAGTCTGTCAGCAGCAACAACAGAACTTTTAGTGACTCTAACTGCTGCTGAACATTAGTCCTGTAGGGTTACATCACAGCCCGGTTCTGGTTTAATACTGGACCAGTACCAGAGACTGTTGTTCCATCAGACACTCAGAAAAAAAACTAAAGAAAAAAGTTTGGTGTGCACACCAGACTCCATTCATACTTTTGTCACTTTAACGTGTTCAAATTAAAATTGTGACACTGCTATTATATTATTATTATGTTACACTTTTATAGTGTAGACACTTCCAGCAACTCTCAGTTAGACACAAAAACATGGGAGAATACGAGTCCAGGGTTATTACATTTAAACAACGGTACCAGAGGCTTTACATGATGTTTTTGTGAGGAATAGTGAGTCCGCGAGTCATAAGACGAACTACCCTTTAAAGCAGTGTTTCTCAAATGGGGGTACGTGTACCCTAAGGGGTACTTTGGAGGACTGCAGGGGGTACGAGAGATATTTAACTAAATGTTTAATAGTAACAAGGCTGTTGTCCAGAACATTCACTGAGCTGCTACACCCCTATAGACCCACCCGCTCTCTCAGGTCAGCCAATCACCTGCTCCTAAGTGTGCCTAAAACAAAGCGCAAGCTGAAAGGGGACCGTGCCTTTTCTGTAGCAGCTCCTAAATTGTGGAACGATTAACCTCTGCACATTAGACAGACATCTTCACTGTCTACTTTTAAGTCTCTTCTTAAAACCCATCTTTATTCTTAGGCCTTTGAAAACTGAAATTGACATTTCGTGTTTGGTTATATTGATCGTATTGGTTCATTGAATGGCTTTGTTAGTGTTTTTATTTGTATTATATGGGTTGTATGAGATTTGTTGTTATTGTACAGCACTTTGTGTCCTCTTTGGATTTTAAAGTGCTCTATAAATACATTTTTGATTGATTGATTGAACATTGTGTCTCCTTCTGTGGACCTAATCCTTCCTTCCTTCTACTGTCCTTCTACTTTTTACAAGTTTCTTGCTTTTTTCAAAGTTATGTCACTGTGTTTGAAGTTTTTGATATTATTTCCCACCTATTCATGCCTTCCTTCCTTCTTTCTACTGTCTTTTTCCATGGTTTTGAATGTTAAGTTCCATGCTGTAGTTAAGTAAATATATCTCTGACAGCGCTGTATTGTTCCTCTTTATAGAGACTTTCTTTTCTACCAAAAATGATTAGCGCTGGTCTTAAAGAAACTATTCAAAAGGCCTACATTATTGAAAACAGTTTGAGAACATCTGCTTTAAAGTGACAGAAATATGAACGCAGACCAGACTCCATTCATATTTCTGTCACTTTAACGTGTGTTTGTTTGAAATCTGTCATTTAAGTTTGAGGAATGTTACAGTTCAGATTTGGCAGACGGTACATTTAAACAATGGTACCAGCGGCTTTACATGATTGTTTTCGTGAGGAATAGTTTGTCCGTGAGGCATAAGAAGACGTGATTGTGTAAACATGTAGCCTGATATCTAATAAAGGATCATTATCGTACATCTGTCAACGCGGCTACAGTTACACTTTCTTCTCTCGTCGACTTTTCTTCATGTGAAAAAGTGTTCGGTTTCCTCGGTTCATGTTGACAGGCAGCCTGGAGGCTGAGGCGGACGGATCTCGGCTGGATGGTTCTGGAGGCTGAGGCGGACGGACCTCTGCTGGATGGTTCTGGAGGATGAGGCGGAGGGATCTCTGCTGGATGGTTCTGGAGGCTGAGGCGGACGGACCTCTGCTGGATGGTTCTGGAGGATGAGGCGGAGGGATCTCTGCTGGATGGTTCTGGAGGCTGAGGCGGACGGATCTCGGCTGGATGGTTCTGGAGGCTGAGGCGGAGGGATCTCGGCTGGATGGTTTTGGAGGCTGAGGCGGAGGGATCTCGGCTGGATGGTTCTGGAGGCTGAGGCGGACGGATCTCGGCTGGATGGTTCTGGAGGCTGAGGCGGACGGACCTCTGCTGGATGGTTCTGGAGGATGAGGCGGAGGGATCTCTGCTGGATGGTTCTGGAGGCTGAGGCGGACGGACCTCTGCTGGATGGTTCTGGAGGATGAGGCGGAGGGATCTCTGCTGGATGGTTCTGGAGGCTGAGGCGGACGGATCTCGGCTGGATGGTTCTGGAGGCTGAGGAGGAGGGATCTCGGCTGGATGGTTTTGGAGGCTG
>CM042323.1:37306178-37313678 GCA_023566125.1 Zingel zingel | reverse complement strand
CCTTTTTGTGGCCTTTTTGTGGCCTTTTTGTTGCCTTTTTGTCGCATTAATGTTGCCTTTTTGTTGCCTTTTTGTTGCCTTTTTGTTGCATTAATGTTGCCTTTTTGTAGCCTTTTTGTGGCCTTTTTGTTGCCTTTTTGTTGCCTTTTTGTTGCCTTTTTGTTGCCTTTTTGTTGCCTTTTTGTTGCCTTTTTGTTGCCTTTTTGTGGCTTTTTTGTCGCATTAATGTTGCATTTTGTTGCATTTTTGGAGCATTTTCTGCACCTATTTGTCGCCTTTTTGTCGGGCTAAAAGAAAGACGGCTTCGTGTCAATGATTCTCTGTCTGGAAGTGACATTCCCTGTTTATTTACTTATTCATGTTTCTGTGGCTGGAGTTATGTCTTATGTATGAAATGTTTAGATCTAGTTGGACAGTTTATGGGTTACACTGTCATGTTGTGGTTTTCATTATTCTTTCTTTTGTGCAGAGTGTGCTGTGTGTGAACGTTGGAGAGGAAGCTGTGGGTGAAATATCTTTTGTGTGGTTGTCATGTAACTCCGTGTGGGCCTGACACGTAAATC
Source organism: Zingel zingel (assembly GCA_023566125.1). Classification (NCBI taxonomy): domain Eukaryota; kingdom Metazoa; phylum Chordata; class Actinopteri; order Perciformes; family Percidae; genus Zingel; species Zingel zingel. Next base: position 37,313,115 of record CM042323.1, on the reverse strand, counting down.
AAATCATAATCATTCATTGTTCTTTGATTTTGGAGAGACGGAGCTCTGCTAGCGGTCAGAAGGTCCACAGGGACGCTTTAAACACTTTAAACACGGTCTCCTCTCGATGAAAACGACACGTTCTGCAGCTTCTACAAACTGGGGTCCTTTAAAAGAACCGTTGAGCAGATGTTTGGACTGCTGAGGATATTATATAAGAGGGGAGGACACCTCCGGAGAGGACATTCCTCCGTCCACTCAGCGCTAACTCAGGACTAACTACAGTCAAACACTCTCAGACTAACAGTCCCACTGCAGGACTTTACTGCAACAGAGTATTACACACACACACTAGTGCGTCTCACTATCTTTGTGGGGACCCGTCATTGACATAATGCATTCCCTAGCCCCTTACCCTTACCTTAACCATCACCACTAGATGCCTAACCTTAACCCTTACCCTCACCCTAACCATAACCTAATTCTAACCCTAATCCTAAAACCAAGTCTTAACCCTCAAACAGACCTTTAACCTTGTGGAGTCCAGCATTTTGGCCCCACAAGGCTAGTCGGACCCCACAAGTATACTGGACTGGACAAGTATAGGGTTTAGGGTTTAGACTCACGTGGGTTTCCCGCAGATCTTGCGATGGTACCACTGTTTGCAGTTGGTGAAATATTTCTTATCGGTGCCTTTGAGGTGCTGCATGGCACAAACGTTGGGTCTGCAAGAGAGAGAGAGAACATCAGAGACATCTTTAAAAGAGAGAGAACATCACATACAACATGCCCTAAGGCCTCCTGTAACATTAAGTTACAGTTTAAACGGGCCTGACTCTGTTTAAAAACTGGTTTCCAGCAGGTTCCCGTTCTGCAGAGACATTAAACACAACTTGGAGTACATCAGGACAGAAACATTTGTACAGGACATCAGCATGGACTAGACATGGGAACAGGTGACACGCACGTCTCAGGAAACGTGTGCATGCTAGAAATAGGACCGACGCCTATCTTTCACACGACATGCAAGCGTGTTGGATTGTCATTGTCAATGTCATTATGACACAAATACATTTAATAAATGACATGTTGATGTTTGAAAGTCTCGAGGTTTTGATATAAATGTCATTCTAATATGTCACCTGTCAATACAGAAGGAAATATTCTGCAGCCTATTTTGCCGTCAATACTGACAACGTTGTCTTTGCTGTAATCAGATCAGTATATATATATATATATATATATATATATATATATATATATATATATATATATATATATATATATATATATATATATATATATATATATATATATATTTATGTTTATGGGAAACATCCATGTGTAAAGACAAGGCTAGCAGCAGGGCTGGGTCAGACACCTTTCTGGTGTGTGTCGCTCACGCCACGCTCACGCCACGCTCACGCCACGCTAACCGGCAATTTCCACTGGATGCGTAACGGCTCCAGAACGGCGACGGAGTCATTAGGTTTCCATTAAAGTCAGTGTGTGTATTTCCACTGACTGCAGGACGTCTGCTATAGACCCAGCTCTATATAGTAGTATATAATAGTCCCAGCTCTATATAGTAGTATATAATAGTACCAGCTCTATATAGTAGTATATAATAGTCCCAGCTCTATATAGTAGTATATAATAGTCCCAGCTCTATATAGTAGTATATAATAGTCCCAGCTCTATATAGTAGTATATAATAGTCCCAGCTCTATATAGTAGTATATAATAGTCCCAGCTCTATATAGTAGTATATAATAGTCCCAGCTCTATATAGTAGTATATAATAGTCCCAGCTCTATATAGTAGTATATAATAGTACCAGCTCTATATAGTAGTATATAATAGTCCCAGCTCTATATAGTAGTATATAATAGTCCCAGCTCTATATAGTAGTATATAATAGTATATGCTCTATATAGCAGTATATAATAGTACCAGCTCTATATAGTAGTATATAATAGTCCCAGCTCTATATAGTAGTATATAATAGTCCCAGCTCTATATAGTAGTATATAATAGTCCCAGCTCTATATAGTAGTATATAATAGTCCCAGCTCTATATAGTAGTATATAATAGTCCCAGCTCTATATAGTAGTATATAATAGTCCCAGCTCTATATAGTAGTATATAATAGTCCCAGCTCTATATAGTAGTAGATAATAGTCCCAGCTCTATATAGTAGTATATAATAGTACCAGCTCTATATAGTAGTATATAATAGTCCCAGCTCTATATAGTAGTATATAATAGTCCCAGCTCTATATAGTAGTATATAATAGTATATGCTCTATATAGCAGTATATAATAGTGCCAGCTCTATATAGTAGTATATAATAGTCCCAGCTCTATATAGTAGTATATAATAGTCCCAGCTCTATATAGTAGTATATAATAGTCCCAGCTCTATATAGTAGTATATAATAGTACCAGCTCTATATAGTAGTATATAATAGTCCCAGCTCTATATAGTAGTATATAATAGTCCCAGCTCTATATAGTAGTATATAATAGTCCCAGCTCCATATAGTAGTATATAATAGTCCCAGCTCTATATGGTAGTATATAATAGTATATGCTCTATATAGTAGTATATAATAGTACCAGCTCTATATAGTAGTATATAATAGTACCAGCTCTATATAGTAGTATATAATAGTACCAGCTCTATATAGTAGTATATAGTAGTACCAGCTCTATATAGTAGTATATAATAGTACCAGCTCTATATAGTAGTATATAATAGTCCCAGCTCTATATAGTAGTATATAATAGTCCCAGCTCTATATAGTAGTATATAATAGTCCCAGCTCCATATAGTAGTATATAATAGTCCCAGCTCTATATAGTAGTATATAATAGTCCCAGCTCTATATGGTAGTATATAATAGTATATGCTCTATATAGCAGTATATAATAGTACCAGCTCTATATAGTAGTATATAATAGTATATGCTCTATATAGCAGTATATAATAGTACCAGCTCTATATAGTAGTATATAATAGTCCCAGCTCTATATAGTAGTATATAATAGTCCCAGCTCTATATAGTAGTATATAATAGTCCCAGCTCTATATAGTAGTATATAATAGTCCCAGCTCTATATAGCAGTATATAATAGTACCAGCTCTATATAGTAGTATATAATAGTCCCAGCTCTATATGGTAGTATATAATAGTATATGCTCTATATAGTAGTATATAATAGTACCAGCTCTATATAGTAGTATATAATAGTACCAGCTCTATATAGCAGTATATAATAGTACCAGCTCTATATAGTAGTATATAATAGTCCCAGCTCTATATAGTAGTATATAATAGTCCCAGCTCTATATAGTAGTATATAATAGTCCCAGCTCCATATAGTAGTATATAATAGTCCCAGCTCTATATAGTAGTATATAATAGTCCCAGCTCTATATAGTAGTATATAATAGTATATGCTCTATATAGCAGTATATAATAGTCCCAGCTCTATATAGTAGTATATAATAGTATATGCTCTATATAGCAGTATATAATAGTCCCAGCTCTATATAGTAGTATATAATAGTCCCAGCTCTATATAGTAGTATATAATAGTATATGCTCTATATAGTAGTATATAATAGTCCCAGCTCTATATAGTATTATATAATAGTATGTGCTCTATATAGCAGTATATAATAGTCCCAGCTCTATATAGTAGTATATAATAGTCCCAGCTCTATATAGTAGTATATAATAGTCCCAGCTCTATATAGTAGTATATAATAGTACCAGCTCTATATAGTAGTATATAATAGTCCCAGCTCTATATAGTAGTATATAATAGTACCAGCTCTATATAGTAGTATATAATAGTCCCAGCTCCATATAGTAGTATATAATAGTCCCAGCTCTATATAGTAGTATATAATAGTCCCAGCTCTATATAGTAGTATATAATAGTCCCAGCTCTATATAGTAGTATATAATAGTACCAGCTCTATATAGTAGTATATACTAGTATCCGCTCTATATAGTAGTATATAATAGTACCAGCTCTATATAGTAGTATATACTAGTATACGCAGACGCCGGAGAGCTCCGCAGTAATTCAGCACACGGCAGATAGTGCGGGACAGGAAGTCGAGCACAGAAACAAAATAAAAATCTGGTTAATTTTCAAAGTAAAATCCAGCGTGCTCACGGCGGATCATATCTCCTGCTCTACACCTTGAGAACAGCTCAGAGCTGTTCCCCCTCTACTCCTCTGGATGGAAACTAACTGGTGCTGGTGTTGTGGTTCTATTCTACGTGAATTCGTGAGATATTGTGAGATCTCGTGGGTCCTCGTGAGATCTCGTGAGATCTCGTGGGTCCTCGTGACTACAGCTGTCAGTCATGACCGCATCCGTGCCACATCAAATCCGGACCTGGTGGGTATTGACGGACGGCGGAGCACGCAGCTGTTCGCAGCCATTCTGCATTCAGTGGAAATCCGGAGTCACGCCACGCTTACGCCACGCTCACGCCACGCTCACGCCACGCTCACGCCACGCTTACGCCACGCTCACGCCACGCTCATGCCACGCTCACGCCACGCAGCCAGTGTGCAGGAGGTCTAACAATGGTTTCTTTGTCTCACTTTTTCAATTTTGTCGATTCGTTTTTCAAAGTTTTCACAGATTTTTTCTATAGTATTGTTGCTCTTTTCGAACGTTCCTGTGACGGTGTGAACATTTCTGTTGCCTTGTTTAGTTATTTCTGTAGGTTTCCTGTGTTTGTATTTTTATTCTGTATTTTTTCTGTCTTGTAAATATATCCTGTGTTGCGGATTTCCCGGTTTATGTTATATTTCCTGTTTTATTTTGATAGTCCTGTTTTCTGTCTTGTCATGTCTAGTTTTACTTTCTGTTTTCCCGCCTTTGTTGATTGTCCCGCCCCGCCCTGATGTGCTTCACCTGTTGTATCACCTGTCCCTCGTTAGTCCATTACCTCTTGTATTTAACCCCCGTGTTCCCCTTGTCGCGTGTCAGATTGTTTTGCCCTCATGTTTGTCCCCGTGCCGTCAGCCTGTGTGTCTTTTTGATTCCCTCTGCATCCTGCTCCTTGGCCTTTTCAGCCTCTGTTCTGCCGTGTTTTTGTTCTATTAAAATCTACGAGCTCACACCATCTCCTGCCTGCCGTTTTCCTCTGTATTTGGGTCCTCCATCTCTCAACTCGTAACAGTTCCTCTTTACTTATTTGGACTCGGGGGACCACCAGAGTCCAGTGGAAAAGATGAGGTAAAGATCATGAAAAAACCCCACAAAAATGTCAGAAAATGTGTAAAGAAACGACGGAAATAGCACGAAAACGTTCTGCCTTTGCCCCCGGGCCGCCCCTGACTGAATGTGACAGTTTAAGGGTTCGTGCACGGTGAAGTCAGACAGAACATCATTGTGTGTGGAGTCATTTTACAGGGTTAGAGTTCAGATCATGAATCATGTTCCCTATTATTATAACAGCTGTTTAAACCCTGACAGACAGAGAGAATGTCCACAGAAAACAGGGAACGTAACGCGTCTAAAAAGACGCAAAAAGCAAAAAGAAAAACCCCAAAACAAGCGTGAAAGGTGAGCATCAACGCCAATGTTTTAAAATCTAATAAAAAAGGTGTGAAAACTCCTTCACCTCTCCAGAAACAGACCGAGTGAGAGTTAACTTTAAGACATAACCAGCAGAATAACAGCTGATCTCCATTAGTTTGTTTCTGCCATCGTTGGGAGCTGATTAACATTTCTAATAACCGCTATTAATAATATTATGAAATAATATTATTAGGGCTGTCAGCGTTAATGCGTTAATCACGATGCGATTAAGGGCCGACCCGATGCGATTAATTATTTTTAATCGCATTAATCGCATTCCAGCATTTATTAATTTATTTTACCCTTCGCTGGGCTCGGCGTGGTCCTAACAGGCGACTACTTTGACCGTTTGCAGCCCCGTTACGTCTCATCAAGCTGCCACTTCCTCCTAACACATCCTGCTGCAGGCTGCAGCAGGATGGAGAAGACAGCAGACATCCTGAATGGAGCTTTTTATTTTCAGAAACTCCCAGACGGCTCGGAGACAAGTCGAGATCCATATGCACGTTGTGTAAAGCTGAATTAAAATATCACCAAAGCACATCAAGCTTGCTAAGACTACGGGGGAAAGGACGCCTCACACGCCGGGAGGTATTAGGGGTCCACTAAGGTCTATATAAAGAGACTTCTGATACAGTATTAGGGGACCACTAAGGCCTATATAAAGAGACTTCTGATACAGTATTAGGGACCACTAAGGCCTATATAAAAGAGACTTCAGATACAGTATTAGAGACCACTAAGGCCTATATAAAGAGACTTCAGATACAGTATTAGGGGACCACTAAGGTCTATATAAAAGAGACTTCAGATACTGTATTAGGGGACCACTAAGGTCTATATAAAGAGACTTCAGATACAGTATTAGGGACCACTAAGGTCTATATAAAGAGACTTCAGATACAGTATTAGGGGACCACTAAGGTCTATATAAAGAGACTTCAGATACAGTATTAAGGGACCACTAAGGTCTATATAAAGAGACTTCAGATACAGTATTAGGGGACCACTAAGGTCTATATAAAGAGACTTCAGATACAGTATTAGGGGACCACTAAGGCCTATATAAAGAGACTTCAGATACAGTATTAGGGGACCACTAAGGTCTATATAAAGAGACTTCAGATACAGTATTAGGGGACCACTAAGGTCTATATAAAGAGACTTCAGATACAGTATTAGGGACCACTAAGGTCTATATAAAAGATATCGAGCAGCTGTCTCATTAACCGCTGATCACTGGACCTGAGGGAGGAATCTACATTATTTCGGAGTTACTAAACTCTAGACTGACTCTGGTGAGGAGAGGGAGTTTTAGTTTTTAGTTCGGTACTTGGAGGAAT
>CM042323.1:37286178-37296178 GCA_023566125.1 Zingel zingel | reverse complement strand
TGGGCTCCTTAGGTTGTCTAGTTTACTTTGATAACCAGAGATTTAGGGCTGACCTTCAGTTGCAGACTGATCTCATGAAGTGGCGTATGTACGCCATTATTGGTGCGTTATCAAGACGCATACTCGCTTTTTAGCGTGTTTATCAACGCCGTGTGGCCTCCGTTGACTTACATTACCTCGCGATTGCGTGTGAATTGACGCCGTAGCGTGTAGTATGAAAGGGCGAAAATCCACGTAGGGAGGTTGGTTGGGGGGGGGTAGGACGGCTCAAACACAGGACTTTCACCCAGGAGACCGGGGATCAGGTCCCGCGTGTCACGTTTCCTAAACCCAACCCGTCCGCTGTATAGAGCGCTCAAAATGCGTACAGATAACACGCCACTTGGGCGTGTATGTTTACGCGAAGTCATGATGTCATGTTGTGATACCAATGTGTTGTTCCAGTGTTGGAACAGAACCCACTACAGCCTCTAAAAGACAGTAAAGTCAGCCTAAAAGATGTAGGGCTGTCTTTACCTTTAGTTGTATATTGATCTTGGTCTGTAACGACATGAGGAACGGAGACCAACAGTTCCAACAAGTCACAATCTATGTAGTCTAATATAATGTATTAAAAACTAACACTGTGAATGTATTTTAGATGGTGTTCAGATGAAGATAAGAAGCTCCAGCGATGACGGAGAGTTTATAAGAGGGGAATCAATCACCCTGAACTGTTCTTCAACCTGCACTATCCACCAACTGGCGGTCACCTGGTTCAGAGATGGCCACGCCCTCTCAGAGACGGGCCCCGCCCTCCATCTCAGCAATCTGACTGCAGAGGATTCTGGGAACTACACCTGTGGTTTGAAGAAGAACAAGCGCACACTCTCAGCGCCGTACAGCCTGCATGTAGAGGAAGGTTAGTTTGATCAGTTTTTACCTGACAACATTTTCAGACAAGATCCAAACTCAACAAGTCCGTCTGTCGGTACCCGATCTGTGCCGCCTGCACGATCCGTTCTGCACATGCGCTGTTGTACGAGGATTTACGCCACTGCCCGATCTGTTCCACGCTAGCCTCCACCGGGAAGCTAACGTTAGTTTAGCTAACAGCTAATTCGGCTAACAGCTAGATTCAGTCTAAAATAACGTTAAGTCAAACTTAACGGGAAAAGCAGCTACAGCTACATTAAGACTTTACAGTAATAACAATAAAGACAAGTAGAACTGACGTAACAGCTGTTATATATGCTAACGGTTATTTTCAAGTCTTATTTTGAGGGTCTTTGTTTACATGCTGTCTCAGCTAGCGGTTAGCCAAATTATCTGTTAGCTAAACTAACGTTAGCTTGCCTGTGGAGGCTAACGGCAGACCGCTACAATCAGCTAGCGGTTAGCCGAATTAGCCGTTAGCTAAACTAACGTTAGCTTGCCTATGGAGGCTAACGGCAGACCGCTATAATCAGCTAGCGGTCAGCCGAATTAGCTGTTAGCAAAACTAACGTTAGCTTGCCTGTGGAGGCTAACGGCAGCCCACTACAATCAGGTAGCGGTTAGCCGAATTAGCCGTTAGCTAAACCAACGTTAGCTTAAGAGGTTAAAGTGTTTCCCTGTGACTGTGATTGCACCAGTGTCTCCTGATGATGTCTGATGTGTTCTGCAGGAGGAGGAGGAAGTCTCCATCTGATCGTTCGTCTGGTGGTCGGGGGCCTGCTGGTTCTCTTCGCTGGTATTGTGGTCGTCTGCATCATCAAAAGGCAGTTTAATAAATCTGTCTTTGTCTTCGTTATACAGCTCAGTTTATATTAATTATTCCATATTTATTACCCTTTGCACTCAAACTTTGTCCATCTGTAACCCAGTGTTATTGTTTCAAAATATAAAGTATGGCTGTCAAAATGAATTCCCTTTACAGCCCTAAATCCTTTGACGTACGATTAACAACGCGCGTTCTGTGATTTGGGCCTAGGGGCACTCCGTAGTTTGTAAAATCAGGAAGCGATGCAGCGATGAAGCGATGTGGATGGCTAGCAGAAACAGAAAGGGCGTGCCCTGACAGTACCTAGGTAAGGACTACTAGCCAGTCAGAAGCAGAGTATGAGGGCCCTGACAGTACCTAGGTAAGGACTACTAGCCAGTCAGAAGCAGAGTATGAGGGTCCTGACAGTACCTAGGTAAGGATTACTAGCCAGTCAGGAGCAGAGTATGAGGGCCCTGACAGTACCTAGGTAAGGACTACTAGCCAGTCAGAAGCAGAGTATGAGGGTCCTGACAGTACCTAGGTAAGGACTACTAGCCAGTCAGAAGCAGAGTATGAGGGCCCTGACAGTACCTAGGTAAGGGCTACTAGCCAGTCAGAAGCAGAGTATGAGGGCCCTGACAGTACCTAGGTAAGGGCTACTAGCCAGTCAGGAGCAGAGTATGAGGGCCCTGACAGTACCTAGGTAAGGGCTACTAGCCAGTCAGAAGCAGAGTATGAGGGTGTGCCCTGACAGTACCTAGGTAAGGACTACTAGCCAGTCAGAAGCAGAGTATGAGGGCGTGCCACGCTAGCAGCTAGGTGAGCATTATAACGTGTGTTACAAAGCACGGAGCTCCTCGGCCAAGGCTTGTCGATGGATGATGCAGTCTCCAAACAGCAGCGGGAGCAACGTCTTGCACGCGTTTCACCAGAACACTGTGGCGACCTGCCATTGGCCTAGCCCCGCTACATATACCACAGCACCGCTTCCAATTAATGTTATCCTCAATGAAGTCATTCAAGGCCTTGAATAATTCTTCTGCCATAGCGTGAGCTGTCAGAGAATGACAAAACACAAACTGTTCATGAGCATTGAGCTCTCTGATGTAGCGCAAATAAGTGACTGACCCCTATTTACATGTAGAAATATGCTGGCTCTATACACGCTAAAAGTCCTGATTATTTACACGGAGTCTGGTGGAAATATGCTGGCTCTATACACGCTAAAAGTCCTGATTATTTACATGGAGTCTGGTGGAAATATGCTGGCTCTATACACGCTAAAAGTCCTGATTATTTACATGGAGTCTGGTGGAAATATGCTGGCTCTATACACGCTAAAAGTCCTGATTATTTACATGGAGTCTGGTGGAAATATGCTGGCTCTATACACGCTAAAAGTCCTGATTATTTACATGGAGTCTGGTGGAAATATGCTGGCTCTATACACGCTAAAAGTCCTGATTATTTACATGGAGTCTGGTGTAGTTTGGTGATGGTGATTTCGGGGCTGTTTTGATGTTAAACTAAAAGGATCTTACTCTTTAACTAAAAGGTCTATCTCTGTAGGGATCCATCCCATTATGTTGTCAGACACTTAGAATAATAATCTGAGTCTGTCAGCAGCAACAACAGAATTTTTAGTGACTCTAACTGCTGCTGAACATTAGTCCTGTAGGGTTACATCACAGCTTGGTTCTGGTTTAATACTGGACCAGTTTCAGAGACTGTTGTCCCATCAGACACTCAGACACACACACACGGAGACAGAGAGTCCAGGTGAAAGAAAAACAAAGTTACCCTTTAAAAAAATAATGAACGTTATCCTCGGGCATTCACATTTCACTGAAGTAGTGGAGGACGCCGAGTTTTGATGCTGAAGCATATGAAGGTTTTTCTCTTCCTCTCTCCGATGACTGATCTTCTGTTTGATATTTATTCACTTTCAGAACGCCGAAGAAGGCGGAGGACTCCGTCATCTACAGCTCTGGAGCCATCTACAGCACAGCCTGAAGACAACCCACACCATGATGGCAGATCAACTTTTTTTTAAATGTTTTTTATTTAAATTGTATTTTTAAATTTTAAATTTTAAATTTTAAATTTTAAATTTTAAATTTTAAATTTTTAATTTTTAATTTAGATTTTTATTTTTTTTATTTGAATTTTTTTTATTTTTTATTTGTAATTTTTATTTTTTTTTAAATGTGCACCCCGCAAAAGAAACTCCTCATCCGATTATTAAATGAAGTTAACTGTTGACACAACACAGTAACGTGAGCTATTTAAATGAGCTGATACATGGTTACACCTCATTGGCTCTTACCAGTGTATCTCTGTGTGTACTTCGTCTACAGCAGTCCCACCAATCAGTCCCAAAACCTCCCAGTTAGAGAGGAGATGACCTCAACATATTATTATGAAATATTTACAATCATTCCCTGAAAGAACCATCAGACCTGACTTGTTGCAGGATCCAAACTATCTTCTAAACATGTTCAGCGTGTAGCTCGCTAGCTCGGAGGTTGTTCCCGAAGAGAACGAAGTTGAGAATGGAAGCACACAGATAGAGGAAGGTTAATCCTGGAAATATACGTCCGTTAGTCCAGACTAACCCCGCCCTGATGTGTTTCACCGAAGGGTGTAGCTTTGGGTTCAACATTGTTGGGGTTGAGATCTCCAACCATCTAGGGAGGTCCCATTTTTAAAAAGCACCAAAGACTGGAAAGAAAAAGGCAATAATGTTGTGGTTGTGTATCTTTCTGTTGCTTGTATTACGTTTTCTGTATGTTTTTGTATATTTATTCTGTACATTTCTGTTGCCTGGTTGTATATCTCTTTCCTGTTTTATTTTGATAGTCCTGTTTCCTGTCTCGTCATGTCTACTTTTACTTTCCTTTCCCGCCTTTGTTGATTGTCCTGCCCCGCCCTGATGTGCTTCACCTGTTGTATCAGCTGTTCCTCGTTTGCTCATTACCTCGTGTATTTAACCCCGTGTTCCCCTTGTCTGGTGTCAGATCGTTTTGCCCTCGCGTGTCCCCGTGCCGTCAGCCTGCGGGTCTTCTTGTGTCCCTCTGCTTTGTTCCTCGGTCTTTTCAGCCTCTGTTCTGCCGTATTTCTGTTCTATTAAAAATCTACGAGCTCACACCATCTCCTGCCTGCCGTTCTTTCTCTGCATTTGGGTCCTCCGTCTCTCCACGTGTAACAGATAAAAATGTCAAAAGAAAATTGTCAACATTTTTTTTTTTTTTTTTTAAAGGACACAAAAATGGCCCCAAAAAAAGATGTTAAAATGTCGAAATATTTGCCAAGAAAAACAGCCTGGTCCTACCAGACTCTGGTCCACTAGCCTGGTCCTACCAGACTCTGGTCCACTAGCCTGGTCCTACCAGACTCTGGTCCATTAGCCTGGTCCTACCAGACTCTGGTCCACTAGCCTGGTCCTACCAGACTCTGGTCCACTAGCCTGGTCCTACCAGACTCTGGTCCATTAGCCTGGTCCTACCAGACTCTGGTCCACTAGCCTGGTCCTACCAGACTCTGGTCCACTAGCCTGGTCCTACCAGACTCTGGTCCATTAGCCTGGTCCTACCAGACTCTGGTCCATTAGCCTGGTCCTACCAGACTCTGGTACACTAGCCTGGTCCTACCAGACTCTGGTCCATTAGACCGGTCTTACCAGACTCTGGTCCACTAGCCTGGTCCTACCAGACTCTGGTACATTAGCCTGGTCCTACCAGACTCTGGTCCACTAGCCTGGTCCTACTAGACTCTGGTCCACTAGCCTGGTCCTACCAGACTCTGGTCCATTAGCCTGGTCTTACCAGACTCTGGTACATTAGCCTGGTCCTACCAGACTCTGGTCCACTAGCCTGGTCCTACCAGACTCTGGTCCACTAGCCTGGTGCTACCAGACTCTGGTCCACTAGCCTGGTCCTACCAGACTCTGGTCCATTAGACTGGTCCTACCAGACTCTGGTCCATTAGACTGGTCCTACCAGACTCTGGTACACTAGCCTGATCCTACCAGACTCTGGTCCACTAGCCTGGTCCTACCAGACTCTGGTCCATTAGACTGGTCCTACCAGACTCTGGTACACTAGCCTGATCCTACCAGACTCTGGTCCACTAGCCTGGTCCTACCAGACTCTGGTCCACTAGCCTGGTCCTGCCAGACTCTGGTCCATTAGCCTGGTCCTACCAGACTCTGGGACACTAGCCTGGTCCTACCAGACTCTGGTACATTAGCCTGGTCCTACCAGACTCTGGTACATTAGCCTGGTCCTACCAGACTCTGGTACATTAGCCTGGTCCTACCAGACTCTGGTACATTAGCCTGGTCCTACCAGACTCTGGTCCATTTCATTGGTCCAGAGAGTCTGGCTTCTCTCCATTGACAAGTGTTAACTTCCTTGAAGGCGGGTACTCTGTTGAAGTTTAAAACTATTGGATCCGCCATAACCAATCGCTAACATTTGGTCGTGACGTCGGCTTAGCATCGCTAGCGTTAGCCTTAGCCAACTCCTTCAACGCTAACGGAGCGAGCTGGAAAATCTAACTGTTCCTGAACCCTGTGGGGAGGAGGGCCACGACATCATGGCCCCCAACACAACTCAACAGAGACTGTTCCTGCTCGGGCTTCAACTTCTGGATATTCAGCAGCGTTACTGCCACAACGGACCGACTGGCTTCGCTCGCATCTTTCTCCGCCTCAACGCTAGCGCACGGCCTCAACTTCACCGTTCTCAGCCACTCCCTCTGTTCGCTGATTGGACCGCCAAATATTTTAAACCCAGTACTGAAGGGAAATGAAAATTGAGCGTAAGTACGTAGGAGGGCGGAGCCAGACTAGTTGTAACCCCCCCTACACCTGTGATTTCACCTGTCCCTTCTTTCCTTTGTGATGTCACGAGAGGCTGTGTCCTGGAGGGACGTTACATCCTTCGGAGATGGCTGCAATCACAAACAGCTGTGGCTCCATCTGCTGGTGTAGTCGGGAACTCCACCCCTCAATACACCACATTCCCACACAGCTGAGACGGATCAGGACCCGATGAGCTGAAAGGTTTTAAGGGTTAGAGACACACTCAGTGGGTTTGGTGTGTGGGGAGACAAACTTCAAGCTGTGCTCTCTGCAGGAGGACCAGACCGCTCCAGTACTATTTCCACAAGGAATAGGAAAGGTTGGAAATATTTACCAGACGTTTGAAGGACTTACGTGCCGGATTGGCCACGGGCTGCAGGATGGATTGAAGTGAGGCTGAAAGGACTGTTTCTTTTCATAACCATTGTGTCCTCGCACTACTTGAGCTGTCCCGCTGGGAGCTGTGTAGCCCACATGACGTCACACCTTGTGTATATACAGTACATCCATTTATATTATTATGTATCTGTTAGTATTATTCCACCGGTGTTGTCTTCGCAGCTCTGTATTCCAGTGTGTAGTGTATCTACCTCTCAGTTTTACTTTTGCATGAATAATTCATAATTTATTTTGTGTAAAGAAGTACTCTGTCTTGTATGTAAATGAATATATGAATGGAATGAGATATTAAATATAATTAAAATATCTTATTAACATGTTTAATATATGATTTGATATTTAAATAAACAGAAGAAAGACTTCTCTAGCGTTGTAGTGTCCTCGTGAGAACACGTCTTCCCTGTATGACGTGGTTGTGTAACGGAGATTTTGAAAGACGGAAGTTACTGGAAACCAGCAGCTGGAAGGACGAGTTCACTGAGACAGAAAACAGGAAGTGAGATCATCTTCCTCTCAACAAGTTAGAGTCTGAAAGGTGTGTGTGTGTGTGTGTGTGTGTGTGTGTGTGTGTGTGTGTGTGTGTGTGTGTGTGTGTGTGTGTGTGTGTGTGTGTGTGTGTGTGTGTGTGTGTGTGTGTGTGTGTGTGTGTGTGTAATATGGTGCAAAAGGCTCATACGTGAAGTATGAGCTCTCTCGCGTCACAAAGTGCCCAATCTGTGCCTCGCCGTTTTCCATCATCTTGAATGATTTAGGCTCATACGTGAAGTATGAGCTCTCTCGCGTCACAAAGTGCCCAATCTGTGCCTCGCCGTTTTCCATCATCTTGAATGATTTTCTTCGACTCGAGCCACCGACATACGTCGCGCTGCCCTCACTCTGATTGGCTGTCGCTCTGTTGCATCGCTCAGCATTGGCATAAAATAGACTTCTGGTCTATTTTGGCCCCGCCTTGCTCGTGGCAGCGGCAAGATCGTCGCTTGCCGCTGGCAAACGGCCACTCCCATTGAACATGAATGGTAGCCTGTCGCTTTGTCTCGGACTCTTGCAGCTAATGTGACTGTAGCGTTAGTGTGTGGAGCTCTGAGACAGGTTAGGTGTTCAGCATAAGTTACCACGGCGATTTAACCCGGTAACAACTAATCCACCGTCGTGATACAGAAAACCCTGGGTTGAACCTGAAGTTACCTCGTTAACGCCCAATCTTGCATCATAGTACAGTCCTCTGGAGTTCTGATAAAGGAACGGCTTATTAGCGTCGTCAGAAGTAAATAATCAACATTAAGTATATTAGGACAAAATCCTCGGAAAAGCCAAGAACCGGAACTGGTCCAGTATTAAACCAGAACCGGGCTGTGATGTAACCCTACAGGACTAATGTTCAGCAGCAGTTAGTCACTAAAAGTTCTGTTGTTGCTGCTGACAGACTCAGATTATTATTCTAAGTGTCTGACAACATTATGGGATGGATCCCTACAGAGATAGACCTTTTAGTTAAATAGGAAGATCCTTTTAGTTTAACATGAAACAGCCCCGAAATCACCATCACCAAACTACACCAGACTCCATGTAAATAATCAGGACTTTTAGCGTGTATAGAACAAGCATATTTCCACATGTAAATGGGTGAATTAAGGGTTTATTTCAACCAAACCAGAGTGGTGATTGTTGGAACAGTGGAAAGATGAACCAAGACGGCTTTTGATAGTTTGATTTAGTTGGGTTTGGTGATGGTGATTTCGGGGCTGTTTCATGTTAAACTAAAAGGATCTTACTCTTTAACATAAAGGTCTGTAGGGATCCTTTCCTTCTGTGTGTGTGTGTGTGTGTGTGTGTGTGTGTGTGTGTGTGTGTGTGGGTCACACTTCTTCTCTGACATCTGATATCGGCCTGACTCCGCCCACTGCCACACCTGAACAACAGGTATCAGTTACCGCTGTGTTCAGGGGCCGTCGGACATCAAACCGCTCGGCGAACTAAACGCAGCGTTTGTTACAAGCAAAAAATTAAAATGTCATTAAAAAAAATGCAACTAAAACATCCCTAAAAACTAAAAACTCCCCCTCTCTCTCTCTCTCTCTCTCTCTCTCTCTCAAACTCCCTCTCTCTCTCTGTCTCTCTCTCTCTCTCTCCCTCTACCTGTCTGTCTCTCTCGCTCTCTCTCTCACTCCCTCCCTTCCTCTCTCTGTCTGTCTCTCCCTCTCCCTTTCCTTCCCTCCCCATCCCTCCCTCCCTCTCCCTCCCTCTCTCTCACTCCCTCCCCCTCTCCCTCCCTCTCTCTCTCCCTCCCTCTCTCTCACTCCCTCCCCCTCTCCCTCCCTCTCTCTCACTCCCTCCCTCCCTCCCTCCCTCCCTCTCTCCATCTCCCTCCCTCCCTCCCTCCCTCCCTCTCTCCATCTCCCTCCCTCCCTCCCTCCCTCTCTCCATCTCCCTCCCTCTCTCTCTCCCTCCCTCTCCCTCCCTCTCTCTCTCCCTCCCTCTCCCTCCCTCTCTCTCACTCCCTCCCCCTCTCCCTCCCTCTCTCTCACTCCCTCCCTCCCTCCCTCTCTCCATCTCCCTCCCTCCCTCCCTCTCTCCATCTCCCTCCCTCCCTCCCTCTCTCCATCTCCCTCCCTCCCTCCCTCCCTCTCTCCATCTCCCTCCCTCTCTCTCTCCCTCCCTCTCCCTCCCTCTCTCTCACTCCCTCCCTCCCTCCCTCCCTCCCTCTCTCCATCTCCCTCCCTCCCTCCCTCCCTCCCTCTCTCCATCTCCCTCCCTCCCTCCCTCTCTCCATCTCCCTCCCTCTCTCTCTCCCTCCCTCTCCCTCCCTCTCTCTCTCCCTCCCTCTCCCTCCCTCTCTCTCACTCCCTCCCCCTCTCCCTCCCTCTCTCTCACTCCCTCCCTCCCTCCCTCTCTCCATCTCCCTCCCTCCCTCCCTCTCTCCATCTCCCTCCCTCCCTCCCTCTCTCCATCTCCCTCCCTCCCTCCCTCTCTCCATCTCCCTCCCTCCCTCCCTCTCTCCATCTCCCTCCCTCTCC
>CM042323.1:37236178-37253678 GCA_023566125.1 Zingel zingel | reverse complement strand
AATTCAATCTCAAAATGAAGAAAAGCAAAAGAGACGTTTTGTAGTCCCTCCCTGTTAAACGTTAGTCAGCCAGTCATCTTAAGTTAATGTTAGCTTTGTAATGGTAGAGATTATGGAATTTTTCAAAACGTAATAACTACCGCACATATAAACACCTAACTGCTTGGCTAACTTAATCTGGTTATAACTAAAATATCTACTGACAAAAATATTTTTTTCATGGATAGGTTTAGCTACAATACCTCCACAAACTTCATTATTGACGTGTCAGTGGCACAGCTGATGTGATCCAAAGAGCTGATATGATCCAAACAGCTGTGATCCAACAGCTGATGTGATCCAAACAGCTGATGTGATCAAAAAAGCTGATGTGATCAAAAAAGCTGATGTGATCAAAAAGCTGATGTGATCAAAAAAGCTGATGTGATCCAAACAGCTGATGTGATCCAAACAGCTGATGTGATCCAAACAGCTGATGTGATCCAAACAGCTGATGTGATCAAAACAGCTAATGTGATCAAAACAGCTGATGTGATCCAACAGCTGATGTGATCCAAACAGCTAATGTGATCAAAACAGCTAATGTGATCAAAACAGCTGATGTGATCCAACAGCTGATGTGATCCAAACAGCTGATGTGATCCAAACAGCTGATATGATCCAACAGCTGATGTGATCCAAAAGCTGATGTGATCAAAACAGCTGATGTGATCAAAACAGCTGATGTGATCAAAACAGCTGATGTGATCAAACAGCTGATGTGATCCAAACAGCTGATGTGATCCAAACAGCTGATGTGATCCAAACAGCTGATGTGATCCAAACAGCTGATGTGATCAAAACAGCTGATGTGATCCAAACAGCTGATGTGATCCAACAGCTGATGTGATCCAACAGCTGATGTGATCCAAACAGCTGATGTGATCCAACAGCTGATGTGATCAAAACAGCTGATGTGATCCAACAGCTGATGTGATCAAAACAGCTGATGTGATCAAAACAGCTGATGTGATCCAACACCTGATGTGATCCAACAGCTGATGTGATCCAAACAGCTGATGTGATCCAAACAGCTGATGTGATCCAAACAGCTGATGTGATCAAAACAGCTGATGTGATCAAAACAGCTGATGTGATCCAACAGCTGATGTGATCCAACAGCTGATGTGATCCAACAGCTGATGTGATCCAACAGCTGATGTGATCCAACAGCTGATGTGATCCAACAGCTGATGTGATCCAACAGCTGATGTGATCCAACAGCTGATATGATCCAACAGCTGATATGATCCAACAGCTGATGTGATCCAACAGCTGATGTGATCAAAACAGCTGATGTGATCCAACAGCTGATGTGATCCAACAGCTGATGTGATCCAAACAGCTGATGTGATCCAAACAGCTGATGTGATCCAAACAGCTGATGTGATCCAAACAGCTGATGTGATCCAAAAGCTGATGTGATCAAAACAGCTGATGTGATCCAAACAGCTGATGTGATCCAACAGCTGATGTGATCAAAACAGCTGATGTGATCCAACAGCTGATGTGATCAAAACAGCTGATGTGATCAAAACAGCTGATGTGATCCAACAGCTGATGTGATCCAACAGCTGATGTGATCCAAACAGCTGATGTGATCCAACAGCTGATGTGATCAAAACAGCTGATGTGATCCAACAGCTGATGTGATCCAAACAGCTGATACATTTCTTTTAAGTAGCTACAACAAAACAAAGCCAAAACAAAACCAGCACGTGATGCGAGGAGACACGTCTGTGTATGTATGAGTGTGTGTGAGAGAGTGCGAGGAGGAGGGTGTGTCGAAATGTAGTCTAGCCCAAAGACTACAAAAATGGCTACTCCTGTGAGCTGCACAAAACTATTTAGCCTCTAGAGGGCAGTAGTAGTACTGGGTGCAGCACTGTGTGGCTAGAGCAAGCCGGTTAGCTTTCAGGCTAACGTCTTACAGACCAAAGAACACAATAGCTACTTTGCTATGGGCTAGCGGTTTAGCTATTGACGCACGTGTTTGCGTGTGTGTGTGTGTGTGTGTGTGTGTGTGTGTGTGTGTGTGTGTGTGTGTGTGTGTGTGTGTGTGTGTGTGTGTGTGTGTGTGTGTGTGTGAGGGTAGTGAAAGAATAAAGGGGAAAGAAACAACTTAGACCTTAGTTATCGATAATGACCAGCCCTCTCAGTCACTCAGGTCTGGACTAACATGAAACTAGGGCAGACTCTGAGAATTTCGTCTGACTGAGGGCCGTTCACTATAAACACTCCGGTGTGCTAAACAGCTGATTCTCCGCTGAGATAGAACGACTCCACCTGTCTACACAGACCGCAGGGTGGCGTTCTCATCGCCTCTCGGCTGTGAACAGACGGACCAACAGAGATTATTGTCTCGCTGGACAGTACCTAAACTCCGTGGAAGGAGCTAGCAATGTAGCATTTACAGTTCACCTAAGCTACATTATTCAACACATCATCAACAAGTACCCTGATCAAAGATACATTCACAGCCAAACAGATTAATAATCAAAGCGTGCAGCCATAGCACTGTATTAATCAGATCACATTAATGGTAACACAAATAGCAACAATAGCAAATTACTCATTAATAAACACAGAAGAAGAATTAAACTGGATATTAAACAATAAGGCCCTAGATTAAATCAACCTCTGAGAGACAAAGATATCTGGGCCTACATGGAAAATTCCAATCCTGATCTACCTCTGAGACAAAAGAAAGCACATGCCTCCTCAGTCAAGAGGGTGAAGCCCCATTTTACAGCAGGAGACTGCAAGTCGCACCTGGATGTCACTGGACCAGTGGACTCCAAACACAGCATGGGGCCTGAGACTATAAAACTTTCTGACACACACAAACCTGCGTCTTTCCACTAGTGATTCGTTACTGAAAGGATGACACGTCACAGTGCTGCCGAAAAGTCAACAGCATCATCTCGCAGGCCGAGGTGAGCTGCGTAGTATCTGGGTGATGCTACAAAAGGGGGTCCCGGTGAAGAAATCTTTCACCAAATCTGCAGAGGGTAAAATTACCCTGTTTCTCCGAGTCGACTCTGACAGAGCTCAGAATCCAACTGCTGGAGGGAGCTTTCTGTTTCCTTAAAACAGGGGCGCAGGTTTTAACTCGCTTTCTGTTCATCGCGGAGGATCCGCCGAACAAACGAAGCGAACTGCACATCCAAAGTAAGAGGTTCTGGGCAGATTAGAACAGGGTGTGTTTTATTAATGAGTAATTTGCTATTGTTGCTATTTGTGTTACCATTAATGTGATCTGATTAATACAGTTCTATTGCTGCATGTTTTGATTATTAATCTGTTTGGCTGTGAATGTATCTCTGATCCAGATATTGTTGAAGTTGTGTTGAAACTGTGAACTGTAGCTTTTACTCCCCGCCGTGAGAAGTTTAATTACTTGTCAAGTGGAGCCATAATCCGACCCTCCGTCAGTCAACTACAGCGGTGATATAGCCAAAACACTGCATACCATCCCCGTGGAGCGGATGAGGGTGTGATTATCGTTACCACGGTGCGCTCGCAGGAAGGAGTGGGGAAAATAACCCTCTCTCTCGTTAAACAAAACCTCAGATTCTGCTGTAACGTCGAGTTAAGTTAGAACCTTGATTAAACGGAGAGAGCGATTATTTCCAAGCCACAGATATCAAATGTTTTCTCTCTTTCAAGTGTGTTTTCCCTCCATTTCTCTCCCCCTCTCTCTACACACACACACACACACACACACACACACACAGACACACACACAGACACGTGCGTCGAATAGCTACAAAGCTAGCACATAGCAAAGTAGCTAGCTAGTGTGTCCCTTTGGTCTGTAAGAAGTTAGCCTGAAAGCTAACCGGCTAGCCCTAGCCACCCGGTGCTGCACCCAGCACCACTACCGCCCTCTTGAGGCTGAATAGCTTTTGTGCAGCTAACACCTAGCCTAGCTTCAATGAGCTAACGGCTAATCTGGGACACAGCCTAGCAACCTCCGGGTTTCGTCACCCCTCCTCCTCGCACTCTCTCTCTCCCTCTCTCTCTCTCCCTCTCTCTCTCTCTCTCTCTCTCTCCCTCTCCCTCTCTCTCTCTCTCTCCCTCTCTCTCTCTCCCTCTCTCTCTCCCTCTCTCTCTCTCCCTCTCTCTCTCTCCCTCTCTCTCTCTCTCTCCCTCTCTCTCTCTCCCTCTCTCTCTCCCACACACACAGACACACACAGATCACATCACGTGCTGGTTTTGTTTTGGCTTTGTTTTGTTGTACTTAAAAGAAACGTATATTGGTTTTAATTGATCAAAGGATTATTGATTGGCCGTTGATAATTTTGAAGTTAATAAATTCTACAATACTTTAATTAGCAGTTGTCTGTGATTATTTGTGTACTTATTGTAATAATTGCTGGTTAAACAGGTCATTGCTTGGATTCACCCTTCCTTTTGTTCCTTTAAAGAATCAGATAGATTAACCAAGTTAAGATCTGTATTTAAAAGGGAACACCACTAATGAGACTGTTTCACAGTTTGACTATTGGCCCCTGAAGTTCCAGGGTGGTGCCCTGTTTTGATTGTTTGTCAATTTGATGAAGTTATTAATAACCATGTTTATAACTTTATTAATATTGATAAAACATCTTTGATAATTTGCCAATAATTAGATCTGTACACCTACGAATACCCAACAAGCTGTTGTGATCCAAACAGCTGATGTGATCCAACAGCTGATGTGATCCAAACAGCTGATGTGATCCAACAGCTGATGTGATCCAACAGCTGATGTGATCCAACAGCTGATGTGATCCAAACAGCTGATGTGATCCAAACTATTCCAGTAACAGTTAACTCCAGAGTGTTGTAAAAATGTCTTCATCCAATGATTCACTTCTCATCCTCTTCCAACCATTCATCAAATCTAAGTCTGCCATATAAATCAAAATTAACAACAAAACGATCCATTGTATCAATGTTGTAGGCTAACGTTACTGTTTTTTTGATTCAGCCCTGGGAGTAACAATGTTGCCATGGAAATGGCGGAGTAATATTTTATGTGATGCACCAGGTGTGCTCAAATGGCTCTGGGTGGGCTGTCATGCTGATTTGAGTACGTTCTAAATGTCTAGTTGACCAATCAGATTGTCTAGTTGGATCTACTTGTTGTATAATAGGAATAAAAAAAGTCACATGATGGTAAAATATGACTGATTTCTGGAGATCAGCCACAGTTCATATTTCATTCTCTATGACGTGATTCTACAATACTTTGGAAACATTCACAGTTTTTCAAAAGTTTCCAAAGTATTTTTCAATACTGTGTTTTCAAAGATTATTGTTCTTTATCTGACCTGAGAGTCTCCAGTTTACAGTGTGGACTCTGAAGTCCAGCCAACAGCAGCGTCCCTCCTGAATCCGTCAGGTCATTGTTACTCAGGTCCAGCTCTCTCAGACTAGAGGACTCAGAGCTGAGAACTGAGGACAGAGCTTCACAGCTTCTCTCTGACAGGTTACAGCCACTCAGCCTGAAGAGACGGAAATGAAGAAAAAACAATCATGAAGTTGAAAAGACAGCAGAGTCTTTAAGTTATGATATATGAGTCCAACTATCGCTGTACTTACAGAGCTTTTTTGGAGGCTTTGACCACTGGCAGCAGCCTCAGAAGAGCCTCCTCTGAAGCAGAGTATTTCTTCAGGTCAAACACGTCCAGATCTTCTTCTGATGACAGTAAGATGAAGACCAGAGCTGACCACTGAGCAGGAGACAGTTCATCTGTGGAGAGACTTCCTGAACTCAGGGCCTGTTGAATCTCCTCCACTAGAGAACGATCATTCAGTTCATTCAGACAGTGGAACAGATTGATGCTTCTCTCTGCAGACAGATCCCCACTGATCTTCTTCTTGATGTACTCAACTATTTCCTGATTGGTCTGTGAGCTACTTCCCCTCTGTGTCAGCAGGCCTCGAAGGAGAGTCTGATTGGTCTGCAGTGAAAGACCCAGGAGGAAGCGGAGGAACAAGTCCAGGTGTCCATTTGGACTCTGTAAGGCCTTGTCCACAGCACTCTGGTAGAATTGTGTTGATGTTGTTTGTTTTCCTGACAGCAGGTTGACTCCAGACTTGGTGAATGTCAGATGGACATGAAGAGCAGCCAGAAACTCCTGAACACTCAGATGGATGAAGCAGAACACCTTGTCCTGGTACAGTCCTCTCTCCTCTTTAAAGATCTGTGTGAACACTCCTGAGCACACTGAGGCTGCTCTGATATCGATGCCACACTCTGTCATGTCTGATTCATAGAAGATCAGGTTGCCTTTCTGCAGCTGCTCAAAAGCCAGTTTTCCCAAAGACTTGATCATCTTCCTGCTCTCTGGACTCCAGTGTGGATCTGTCTCGGCTCCTCCATCATACTTGACTTTCTTCACTTTGGAATGAACCACCAGGAAGTGGATGTACATCTCAGTCAGGGTCTTGGGCAGCTCTTCTCCCTCTCTGGTCTTCAACACATCCTCCAGAACTGTAGCAGTCATCCAGCAGAAGACTGGGATGTGGCACATGATGTGGAGGCTTCGTGATGTCTTGATGTGGGAGATGATTTTGCTGGCCTGCTCCTCATCTGTGAATCTCTTCCTGAAGTACTCTTCCTTCTGTGGGTCAGTGAACCCTCTGACCTCAGTCACCATGTCAACACACCCAGGAGGGATCTGATTGGCTGCTGCAGGTCGTGTGGTTATCCAGAGGCGAGCAGAGGGAAGCAGATTCCCCTTGATGAGGTTTGTCAGCAGCACACCCACTGAGGTGGACTCTGTAACATCAGTCAGGATCTCAGTGTTGAGGAAGTCCAGAGGAAGTCGACACTCATCCAGACCGTCAAAGATGAACACAACCGGGAACTCTTCAAACCTGCAGATTCCTGCTTCTTTGGTTTCACTAAAGAAGTAATCAACAAGTTCCACCAAGCTGTACTTTCTCTCTTTCAGCACATTCAGCTCTCTGAAGGTGAATGGAAATATGAACTGGATGTCCTGGTTGGCTTTGTCTTCAGCCCAGTCCAGAGTGAACTTCTGTGTTAAGATTGTTTTCCCGATGCCAGCCACTCCCTTAGTCATCACTGTTCTGATTGGTTCATCTCTTCCAGGTGGGGCTTTAAAGATGTCTTCTTGTCTGATTGTTGTTTCTGGTCCATCTGGTTTCCTGGATGCTGTTTCAATCTGTCTGACCTCATGTTCAGCATTGACCTCTGCAGTCCCTCCCTCCATGATATAGATCTCTGTGAACATCTGATTCAGAAGGGTTGGGTTTCCTGCTTTAGCAATCCCCTCAAACACACACTGGAACTTCTGGTTTAGCTTAGATTTCAGTTTACGCTTACAAACTCCAGAACGACTTCCTGAATGAACACACAAAAAAGAAGATCAATAAGTGATTTATAAATTACATATGACAGATTACTTCCCATAATGATATAAATCATCTTACTGCTCTGCAGACGGTCAGCCAGCTCGTCCTGCTTCATTCTCCTCAGGAAGTGCAGTGTGATCTTCAGAAATGCCTCTCTGCTGCTCCTCCTCTGATCTTCATCCTCACCATCCAACATCTCCTCACCCTCCCTCTGACTCTCTGAGCATTCTGGGTAATCTGGACTCAGAATCTTCTGGATCTTCTTCAGCTCGTTCTTCACAAATGTGACAATGTCGTCCTCCAGCAGCTGGAACAGAAGATTATATGACTCAAATCAGACTGAAATAATGCAATCAAACATCAGCTCCATGTTGGACAGACTGACAATCCTCTGGTCTATATATTGCACCAGATGATTGTGAACAGAATAGATGTAAAAGTAGTTGTTGTATATGTACAGACCTTAAATATGGAGTCCAGGTGTGTTTGATGCTGCTGGGCAGACTGACCACTGGGAACTTCTGAGATCTCCTGGTCCACTCTGTGGAGGAATCAGGAAGAATTAGCTCACATCATGTCTGTCCACACAGAGACACACACAAGGTAAAGGTCCTCTGACTTAAAGTGTTGATTAAAAAATGTAATCAGATGGTTTCCCCTGACATTAAATTGTTTGTCGTACGGCTGATCCTACTGTGATTCAACAGGAAGAAATAAGAAGCAAACTAAGACTTCAACTAGTGTCTTTCACTAAGGACTTCGCTTGGTTTGTTTGAACAAAGTCAGCGTTAACACAAAACAAGTGAATATTGGGCCGAACCAAATCTAAAACAAAAGAAAATATTGTCTAGACCACTATCAGATATCAACCCTTTCTCATTCCGAACTCGTAAAATAAGGACGTTTGGACAGTCAAACCGTCAGCGTCTGATGCGACGTAAAAGGCGTCCTTCAGCGTACTTGTGCAACGCACCGGGGAGAGCAGCAGTTAGAGAGGATTCAGAGAGTACTATGTAAGGGCGAATTTCCGCGCTGGGAGGTTGTTTGGGGGGTGGTTGGGTCTAACACAGGACGTTCACCCAGGAGAGAGGGGTTAGCGTCCCGGTTGTCACGCTCGCTATAGTCGCTTTTTTCTTTCCTCCCACTTGTCACAGAACCGTACGGCCACCCATGATCCTTTCCTAAACCCAACCGTCCCGTAGTTCCTGCGTGTCACGGAACCGTAAGCCCACCCGACCAAGCGCATTTACTTAAAGCACTAAAGGGACGACAATAGTCCCGACCAAGCGTGTTTACATAAAACGCTAAAGGAGACCTATAGCGTTAACAAGAACGACAAAGGCACCTGACCAAACGTCCCTATTTTACGAGATGGGTGTGAGAATGTGTGGCAGATATATATGGTAAGGAGCAGGTTGCTTGTGGGTTGCCCCATGCTGTTCTGTTATTCTTGGCAAGGCTGCCTGCCCTAGTAAAGGAGTATGGGTGGCCTGCTTGCTGAAGTCCAGTTCAGACCAAAGATTCTGGAAGAGACGAGTTGAAACTTGCAGATACTTGCATTGCTCCGGTCTGCAGAGGTCTGAAAGCTGCCAGTTTACACCAATGACTCACAACTGAGAATCTGACACAAACACTCATTCTCACCTTGGATCAACAGAGTGACGTCCATCTTTGAAGAAGATAGGCAAATCCTTAGACCGGTCACTCTTCATGGACACACAGCTGGGTTCTGGTTCAGGTCCAGGTTCAGGTCCAGGTACAGGTTCAAGTCCAGGTCCAGCAGGGTCAGGTGTGAGCTGTTGCTCTGGCCTTCAACATAGACAGAGGTTGAGTTTGAATAATGGTGGTGATAGTGGGAAATCCCTTCCTATGCATGTTCTTTCATGTCTTTTATGATGATAGTTGTGATTCTAGATATCATGGTGATGTCCTGTATGTGCAGGTAACTTCAGACTGTAGTGAGGAAGGATGACAGCTGGACATGTGTGAGTGAGACAGAGTTCATGTGTTAACCTCTGAGCTGGGACTACAGTGTGTCTTTAACGTTAGATGTGAGATGGTGTCAGACTTTAGTCTGTTCAGAGTCTTCTAGTGTCTGGTAGGCGATGGCCACGTTGCAGAACTCTCTCTCCCAGTATACTGAGTAAAATATTTCATAGAAGATCATAAGTCTGTCTCATCATCACTACGAGTTTGTGCATTTCAGGTGGTGGAGTGATGCGAGTGCTGGACAGGTAGAGATGGTGGTCTCACCTCTGAGCTTTGGTCTGGCGGTCCTGTTCCCCACACAGAGTGGTTCCTCTGTCCTCACACTGATCCATGCTGCTGAACTCAGCCTCCGTCTGCAGAGGGAACAACAGCATTTCTCATTGGCTCTTTGTCTCTTTCACATCACTGTCAGTTGAATGCATCATAAGCTGCTGTAGTTCTGCTCTGGACGTTTATCAAAGACAATAATCAATCAATAAGTAAGTCTGATGTCCTGTAGGTACGGGACGATGTGTTGTAGGATTTATGAATGTACGTTACCAACAGTAGGCTAATTCACGAGGGTGCTATGTTATGTGTGAGCTAATATTGCGCATCTGTTCATGTGTGCTGCAAGAGTTATGTTTCTGTTTATTGAATGCATTATTCAGTGCAAATATAACGGAGAATGTATTTTAATCTCAGTAATGATGGTTTATTAGGTTACTACTGTCGCTCTGCTATAAGACATCAGTCAGCCAATCAGGCTGATTTCAGCCTCCAGGCCTCCAGGGGCCTCCTGGCCTCTCTGGACTCGTCCTCCAACACTCAATACAAGTCCCTCCCGCTTGGCTTATCTTATTGGCTGAGCAAACCCTCTTTCCTCTGATAAAACTGCATGTGATTGGTCAATAGACCCATCAGTCAGCCGCCATCTTGGCTCTTGCTCTGGTCTGCATCAGAAACAGCAGAATATTGTATTTTCATCCAGAAAGATGAATACATAGCAGTTCAATTGTGGATTAATCTATCTAGAATTACTCATGGAAAGATAGATATATATATATATATATATATATATATATATATATATATATATATATATATATATATATATATCACAATGTGTTTATTCTTTCTTCTGATATTCACTGACTCAACTAGCAAAAAAAAAGTTTTCATTTACAGATTAGTGGCCCATCCAAACATTCATTAGTTATCAGATAGAGAGCTCCACACACACACACACACACACACACACACACACCCTAGTTATCAGACAGAGAGCTCCACACACACACACACACACACACACACACACACACACACCCTAGTTATCAGACAGAGAGCTCCACACACACACACACACACACACACACACACACACACACACACACACACACACACACACACACACACACACACACCCACACACCCACACACACCCTAGTTATCAGACAGAGAGCTCCACACACACACACACACACACACACACACACACACACCCTAGTTATCAGACAGAGAGCTCCACACACACACACACACACACACACACACACACACACACACACACACACACACACACACACACACACACACCCTAGTTATCAGACAGAGAGCTCCACAGCTGTATGTCCCTAAAAACATGAACTTCCTGCCACCTTCAGCTCACAGTTCAAACCCATTTGAATTCATCTTAACCCTGATGGTTGTATTCATGTTATTTCTGTAGAACGAGCTGATATATATCTTCACATCTGGTGTATGTCTCCCTGTTTGTTTGGTCTTTTGAAGAGAAATGATCATGTTGTAGTTGTATATTTGTGTAATAGGGGAGGACTTCTCTCCTCTCCTGCTGTAGCTGCTGCTTTTTAAATGCTATTGTATGTATTTCATATGTTCTAACTAATCTAAACTAAAGTAAATCCCGTCCCTCAGTCTCTGCGTTCCTCTCCCAGAAATCCAGCCAACATGGCGGCCGATCTTTGGTCAGTTGGACAGTTTGAGTCCCCAGTCAGAGTTGTGTTAGTTTCTCTGCAGCTTTCTGCAGCTTTCTGCTCTCAAACTGAACTACCAGAAAGGTCCATTAGATTTAAAAAGATATATTTAAAGGTACAAAAGATTACATTACCTTCAGCTGGAGCTCCAGACGGAGGAGACTAACTGCGCCACAAGCTGGGTGGAAGTGAAAGAGGAAGTTAACGTTAAACAGGAAACGCCCTGAACACAAGTCACATGATAATAAAGATCAGCTGGGGCACGTTCAGCCCCGACAACACGGAGCAACACATTTATTTACACTTTCTTTTCCTTTTTTATTTCTTTATTCGAAGTACAGATATACAAACAAACAAACAAACAAGACCTATTTACAAATCCCCTTCAGAAATAGAGCTTTAGGTCGTCATAGCAACCAAACCTAGGAGCTTCTACATGACTAATCAACATGAAGAAGCTTCCAAATATAACCTCATTTACAATTACAACGTCAGGAGTGTTTGGGATGTTTTAAAGTAGTCACTGTCAGATGTGTTATGATGGAACCAGTTGAATGTTACAGTGCTGTGCTTGTAGATCTTGCTATCATGTCCATAGTTCATCTTTTGCAACCAGATCCACCAGACGGTCCTGACTGGCCGCATGCAGTCCTTTATAATTGAGCAGCCATTTAGTATGCGTGCAACAGTTTGGTTTTCCTGTTGAGTTGGGTGTAATATGCAGTAGGGTTCGTATTTTGATGGGTGCCATGTTGCCAGATTGTACCTTGTTGGGAAACACTGTAATCTTGCTTTAATCATGAATATTAGGATGTCGTCTGAGATTGAGGGGTTTGTCAATCACACACACAGACTGCGTGGAGCCCAGAACCAGAAACCAGACCTGCCTCTCAGAGCTGTAACTCAGTCTCATTAGTGAGTCAGAGGCTCCACCTGGTGGCTCAAACCGTGAACTGCACGACATCTTTTAATGTAAATGTTCTTCTGGAGGAGAATGAAATCAGTGGTTCTCAAACCTGGGTTAGGGTTATATTCCTTTAATAGAATATTTATAATAACTCTGTTGGTACATTTATAGTCACGGAAATCAATTGTCATGCCATCAACCTGCCAGTTGTCCTGATCTGGAACAGTGGTTGTGTCATTTGACTTGTCTATGCTTATGTGTTTCTTGCTTTATATGTATGTGTTGTGTTGTTGGATCGTATCTATTGTTTTAAGCCATCAGTCTGCTAGGGACTGCAGATGAAAATGATCCTGTATGGCTAAATCTGGCACATCTACATGTTGGACTCTGTACTCATGTTGATCAATGTGCGTTGTCCCTTTTAAATAAAGAAATCTAAATCAAATATATTAAATTCCTTGGATGCAGAGCTGCCTCAGACCAGGAGAAACATGGAGTACCTAATATCTTCTCTCACCATTGATTTTAGAGACATTAGTCATGTTTCCATCAACGTAGTTTTGGCACATTTTGAAGTATTGCATTAGAAAATGTTGATGGAAACGGCAAAATTCAAAAAGTCTTTAAGCTCACTTGAGGTGGTTTTTGCCTTTTTAGAAAAATAGTTAATGTGCAAAATGGGAGATGGAAACAGCTTTGCCCAATTAGTTGTGATGTAGCGAACATGTAAGTCACGTGACTATAGTCCCGGTATCCATCGGACGGGGGACGGATCGGGATACGGGTCCCATCCAGGGCGCCGTACACTCGTGGCACAAGGTGCGTAGATTTCAAGATAAAGGGATGTTCAACAGAATCAAACGCTTCATAAAAATATAAGAATAGAATATATGTTTTCATTTGCAGATTAGTGGTCCATCCAAACATTCACTAGTTATCAGATAGAGAAACACACACACACACACACACACACACACACACACACACACACACGACGCTGAAGTTGTTCGTCATTAAGGTAAATTATTAATTATGTCTAAAACACACTTTTAGATTTGTGAAAGCCGTATTGTCTTTATGAGAAACAATAAAGGGGGATTTCACTGTTTTTTTCATATGAAGACCACATTGGACCAGGTCCAGATCTAAAACCACAATACGTAAGTAGTATATAGCTGACAGGTTTGCGCGTGCACGTATAGGGTACAGGTTTGCGCGTGCACGTGAGGTCACGTGATGTCGTCACGTGCACACGCGTGCACGTGTCCCCCGAAGCGTTGTGATTGGTCGGGCGCTCGAGCGGCGCGCGCAGCAAGGGAAAAAATAAAAATATAAAAAAATAAAAAAATAAAAAAATAAAAAAATAAAAAAATAAAAAAATAAAAAAATAAAAAAATATTTTTTTTTTAAAACGCCTAAAAATAAATGAAACTGATATCGTCCGGTTTGTAGTGCCCCCTGAGGGTGAAGGGAAGTCCGTGAGAACCGTAGCCATAACTGCACAGAGTGTCCTGTCGTTGTATGGTGGAGTTTGTATTGTGTATTCCTTAAAGCGTTAGGGTTAGGCTATGTCTCAACATGTCTGACAAAGTCATGCCGTCTCTCTAGCGGTCGAACCTGGGATCGCCTCTAGCGTTCGTAATGCCGGGAGCACATCTCGCGGGCCGGCTGTCTGCGTGTGTGTGAGGACCTCTGGTGACCGAGGGAGCTGTGGCGTCTAGCAGACGGATCGACCGTGCTCACTCGTTCGTACTGTTTGGGTAGTTTGCTCACTTGTTAACAACCCATTTTTAACTAGTCTGTTAGCTATCTCGCTAGCTTGTTACCACGTTTTTTTTCTCAACCTTCCACATTTTGCTCTTTTTTTAACAAACCATTTTAGCTAGGCTGTTAGCTGGCTTGTCTGTTAGCTAGCTAACTTGTTACTACGTTTTTTCTTGACCTTCCACACCCATACCAGCTGGTGTTCTTTTTTTTGATTTTTTAATTATTCTTGTGAAAGCAAAGATGATTCGTTTTTCAGCAAAGCACATTACATCGTTTTAATAGCACCCCTTTTTGCATGCTAGCTTGTTCACTTTTTTCAACAAACCATTTAAGCTGTGTTGATAGCTACCTTGCTATCACGTTTTTCCTCTAACAAAGCCCTCCCGGAATGTACTTTTAATTCTATTTTTGTGGAAGCAAAGAGGAATCGTTTTTTCAGCAACATCTACAATTGGTAAGTACATTTTAAAGCAGATCTTGTGTTTAAGCATGTTGTAAGATATTTAATTTATTCAGCCATTCGTAAATTAAAAAACGTTGACCTCGTGGTCGTCTGTTACGAAGGGGGGTTTGCTATTGTTGGTTTGTAAAAGCGTCATCCTGGGTGTGTCTTGTAGGCTTAAAACGGCGTGTTTCAAGGTGGGGTGCTCACTTTCGTACCTGCTGTTTTAGCTCGTCTGCTAGCTAACTTTTACCTTGTTTTTCCCAGCCTTCCTCAACAAAAGACCTCTGAAGTGTTTTTCTTTTTTAATTCTTTTTGTTGAAAGAAAAGAGACTTCGTCTTTTGCAACTATGCCTACAACTGGTGAGTAAATATAAAAAGCGTATCTCGTGTTTAAGCACGCTGTAAGATATTTAATTCATTCAGACATTCGTGTATTAAAACGTTTAAGCGGCATATACTTTATGTAGTTTGCATCATTAGGTGATTCTACCAAAGAGCCAGGACAATGTTGCTACGGTAGCTGTTGATTATCATCCTGAAAGCAATAAGAAAGCTGTAAACAGGTATTTAGTGGTGTATTTATCTCTTTTACTATGTGATTCTCTGGAACAAAGGATCCAGAGTGGAGATAGCTACTCAATAGGACATTCTGCTGAAATCAACAGTGTTAGAGGGCCATGTGCTTCGCTAGCCGTATCTGTGAAAGCAGTTAGGTCTAAGAAGGATCTCTGGTTTAAACATAAGAAGAGTTCTATTGAGGTGGGTTGAAAAAGAAAAACAGTAAAATAGTGTATTGTTTTTTTTTTAAAAAAAAGTCTGTTCTAATAATGTAATGTTGTGTTTCAGACTAAGAAAATCCCTGAAGGGTTACCACCGAAAAGATCCCGCTCATCCTTTGTTCAAGGCTCTCCTTCTCTGAGCACTGATGCAGAGGTAAGAAAAACCATTTGTATCTAACAGACTATATTTATATAGTGTTATAAAATATTTTTATAGAATGTATATATTGTTATAAAAAATAAAAAAAGGATTTTTCCTTTGTGTCAGCAGCTAAAGGATGTAGCAGGCTTGTCTTTGCGTATGGCATCTGATGAGGATTTCACACAGTCACCCCCATGGAGCACAAACGGCTGTCTCCATAAGTCTAAGAAGAGATCTAAGAAGAGATCTATTGAGGTGGGTTGAAAAAGAAAAACAGTAAAATAGTGTATTGTTTTTTTTTTTTAAAAAAGTCTGTTCTAATAATGTAATGTTGTGTTTCAGACTAAGAAAATCCCTGAAGGGTTACCACCGAAAAGATCCCGCTCATCCTTTGTTCAAGGCTCTCCTTCTCTGAGCACTGATGCAGAGGTAAGAAAAACCATTTGTATCTAACAGACTATATTTATATAGTGTTATAAAATATTTTTATAGAATGTATATATTGTTAAAATGGATTTTCCTTTGTGACAGCAACTAAAGGCTGTTTCAGACATGGTGTCTCTACATTTGACACCGAAGGAGAATTTCACACATAGTACCCAGGCGCCAATACGACCACTGGGTGTCTCTATTGAGAGGGGACAAAGGGCCACACCTTTACCAAAAACAACAGTTGAGGTTTGTGTTTTGTTTGAAGTGTGTGTGTGTGTGTGTGTGTGTGTGTGTGTGTGTGTGTGTGTGTGTGTCTTTATTTAACTAAAATATGTTATCATCCCTAGACGATCATATCCGTAGAAGACTTAGAAGGGCGTGAAGACACACACCTATCGGAGCCGTCTCATACAACACACCAGACGAATGGGGGAGCTTCGCCGCCGGTCCCTGAATATGATGTAGGTGTTTTACAGAGTTCTGCTGTACTCCTTGACACCGTTTGTAGAGAGGAATGTGACTATAATGACGAAGACGACTGTATACCAGACACTCCTGTCATACATAGACAAAGACCAACATACAAGCCCTCGTTAACTGTGTCAGATGATTGGTGTAGCATTAGTAATACCCCTGTAACTATTCCTATAAATATACTCGAGGGTGTCGATCCATTCCTGGGTAATCAACCAGAGCGTAGTTATATTACTAACAATCTTTTCGAGCCCTGCTCAACCCAAGGGTTTTCCGACCGTACCACCTTGTTTCAAGGTGAAGAGCTTTTTGAATATTGTGCGAACACGTCATTCCGGCAAACTGTGTCTACAAACCGCTCATGTGCAGATTCTTATGCCAGTCCACAACCGTCCACGAGTACGTTCCGCGCACAGGCGCCTCCCTCAGACAATCCTCAGGAGCGTGGGCAGTCATCAAAACGTCCCAGCCCCCGTGACCGCTCCAGTCCACAACCGTCCACGAGTACGTTCCGCGCACAGACGCTGCCCTCAGAAAATCCTCGCGGGGGTGTGCAGCATGGGGAGGGTCGTGTTTCTAAGGCGACGTCTGACATAGCATCCCGACAGTTTCCCCTTTTTAATGCTACTGAATTTCGTCAAGATGTCGACCTACGAAATATTGATTTGACAGATATTGGCAGTGTGCCTGAAAGGGTTTATAACACTCTAACAGGTTTAATAGAGAGGGCTTTGGACAATGCTACACAGGACAGTGTTTTAAATGTTGAGTTAAGGGGCCCTGCCGTGAATGTCCCTATTCAAACAATGTTGAACTCGGACGACGGCTACAACACAGATACATTTCTGGAGCAAGTCTCACAAGCTATGCAAAGTAACGATAATTCTCTGACCGATGACGCTTTGGAATTAATTGTGACTATAGCTCGTAATATGTCAGGCGGTAATCCCGGGGGCCGTCGAAAACTAGGAAGCATCGGTTACGATCAAATACTGTCAGTAAAAGGTAATGCTTTATACAATCCCAAGAATAACGACGGTAATGACAATCTCTGCTTTGCTCTCTGTCTGGCACATTATGTAAAGAGTAGATTGTCCCCGTGTGAAAAGATAAATTATGCAAAGCAGCTACATAGGGATTTGGATTTTGACGATACGCATATGGTTTCATTCTCTGATGTTG